>CM048823.1:47105362-47303494 GCA_026586065.1 Dioscorea zingiberensis
GATTTTTAAGAGTATATTTGTAAAAAGGTATAATGATGTTTTCACAAGATTAACTTGATATTACAAGTGTTCATCTCACTGAAAGTGTCCAAAAGTGAAAAAGTGGACGAAAGCCTCATTTCCCTAAAGTGATTGAAAGTGGGGAAAGTTACACTTCCTTGTTGTCTTTTCCATTGAATTGAAAGGACACTGAAATGTGTGTAAATGTGTTTTTATATATCAAAGTTCACTTCGTCCACTTTGATGATAAAAAAACCGAAGTGTGTCTAAACTATAATGAGAGACGTGTCGAAATGAGGCAAATGAACAACTGAAGTGGAGGAAATTCAACCCATTTCAATAACTCCTCCGTCATTTTCAGTGAAATGAACAATATACGTGTATACTTTTTTTTAATGTTATACTTCAAAAAATCCAGAAAATGATAAAAAAATTTATCCCACCATCATTATCTTAATTAATTCCATTCATATTATCATTAAACTAATTAAAAAATGTTTGGTTCTTATTCTTAAATCAAGAAACTTATTTATTTATTTATTTGCATATACTTGCATGTGCACCGTCTTGTTGGCCGGCAATCTTAAAGACAAAGAGTACATTAATTCGTACAATAAAAACACTGAACAAAAAGAGAAAGAACCGCGTAGATCTCAGACACTGCATTAAACCATCTTCAATAGATAACTCTATAATCTATTCACCGACTTAAAGCCGCGTCTTCTTAATTCCCTTCTTAATTTCTCTTCTTCTTTAATTTTGTTCTATATATAAAACCCCACACTATCTATCTAGCTATCTATCTATCTATCTATTTTAATTTGTTGTGTATCTTTTGGGACAAAGAATGGAGGGAGTTTTCTTGTTGTATGTTTGGTTCTTGGTTGGTGTGATGTTTTTGTTTGAGGTTGGGGGAGTTGAGAGTGAGAGTGGGAAAGGGAATGGATGGTTGAAAGGGCATGCTACTTACTATGGGGCTTCACAAAACCCTACTACACTTGGTGAGTGATCATTTGAACCTTCATTCTTAATAATTAATTGTTATATATGATTAGTGTGCATGGAGAAATTAATTTTTTAAGTAATTATTTTGTAATTGTTTGTGAGTACTTCGAATTTGGATTTGAATTCTAGATTGAAGTACTACTACTACTCGGTGTAATTTCGGGTTGTGCTCTCGATCAAGTTCAGTTTGATAGCTCGTTTGTGTCTGTGCGTCTATATATATGCGTCCGTTTGGATTGTCTTATGATAAAATGTCGCCTTCTTTTTTTTTTTGTTAGTTTGATAGGATTTTTTTCATAATAATTTTTCAGAGTAAGTACGTTAAGGAATTTAATTTATTTTTGTGTTTGGAATAGTTGGGAATTATTTAGATATTTCCAAAAAAAACTTTTTGAGTGACAAATCACTAAAATAGACATTCATGAATAATAATAATAATAATAATAATAATAATAATAATAATATTTTTTTTCATGTGCTATAATTAGCATTAATATTAGTATCATTAGTGGTATTATTATTATGAATTATATTATGGGTGAAGAAATTTTTTTATCTCCCAAGCCTCGCATGATCTTAAGTTAGATTGGGATATCAATCTTTAATTTACATAAGGACATTTTTATAATTGAAAAACCCCCAAAACTCTTTTTCAAAAAAGTTTTTTTCATAAGCTTCAACCACCAGTTAATAAATAAAAAATAAAAAAAACATATACAAAACCCAGATAAATCCTTAACTTACGGGTTAGTTCATCACTAATTACGCTTACGTGCATGCATGCATACATACGTGAACAGGAGGTGCATGTGGGTACGATAACACGGTCCACGCCGGCTTCGGAGTGAACACGGCGGCGCTGAGTGGCGCGCTGTTCGGAGCCGGCGAAGCGTGTGGGGCCTGCTTCCAGATCACGTGCGACGCGAGAGCTGATCCCAAGTGGTGTCTCCCACGTGGCATCGTCACCGTCACGGCGACCAACTTCTGTCCTCCTAACAACAACGGTGGGTGGTGTGACCCCCCGCACGTGCACTTCGACATGTCCTTTCCCGCTTTCTCTCGAGTTGCACGTGTGGATTCTGAGGGCATTGTTCCTATTCTCTATAGAAGGTATGCCACTCTACAAATGAAGTGATTAAACAAGTATAATTTCTCTTTTTCTTTATTTCTTTTTAATGTGATTATTCATGGTAAATTGATGGAAAAAAAGAAAGATCAGTAAATAAGAGCAAGGATATATATATATATATATAGGGATCGTATTCTGATTAATGGCCAAATTGTAACTTGACGTCAGTCTTGATCATACGTTTTAGCACACTTTTACAGTGTTTTAAGGAAATCTAACCGTATGGATGGAAAGAATATCGAAAAATAAGCTAATATATCAATTTTCATACAATTTGGGAACTTGTAAGGTCTTCATCTTAAAGGGTGAAATTCTGAACCGGTAAGATTTTTATAAATTTTCACCCGTTAAGATGAAGACTCTACAAGTTCCCAAATTGTATGAAAATTGACATGCTAGCTTATTTTTCGATGTTCTTTCCATCCATACGGTTGGAAATCTTTAAAACACTGTACAATTAGTGGCCTAATAGGAGGCGACCTTATATAAATAGTGTTCCGGCCGGCCTTATACAAACACTCCTCTATATATTGGTGTTTAGTTAAATCAATTAAAGTACTAAAAATGGACATTGTACTTATGCACCCTTCTCTTGAGTTTTAAATAGGCCAAACATGATTGGATTGGGTAGTGTAGCTCGAATTTGGTTTGAACTTAATTAATTCAAGATTGAAACTAGCTCGAATAGGTTTGATCCAGTTTAGCTCGATTTTAATTTCAAAAGCTCAAATTGGGCTCGATTAATTTAAGTTAAAATTAAAATCAAATCAATTTAATTTCACCTCCAATACTGTTTGATTTAGTTCAAAATCAAGAGTTATTCTATAACTTGATTTTGTTTTCCTATACTTCTATTCAATAAAAAAAATATATTATATAATATTTTTAATAAATAAAAATTTAAAGTTAATAATTATATATATCATTTCGAGTTCAAAATTCAAGCTTGAGTTGCTCATGGATACCTTGATCGTTTGACAACCCTATTATCAAGTTCCAACTCTGGCTCCATCGTTGTCTAGCTCTCCTCGAAGTACCTAGGTTAGCTTAGGGTAAAAATATCTTTTGTTTCGATTCACCATCTGTTTGGATCATGAGTAATTTATTTAGAAAACCAGAGACCTCAAGATAAGTTGAAATGACGGAAAATAACATCTCACTAATTGTTCTTTTTTTTTTGTCTTTTTTAATTTTTTTTACACACATGCAAAAATGTCAATCACAAGATTATAATTAATGTGATTTTTGTTTGTAAAATGGAAGGGTGGCATGCAAAAGATCAGGTGGAGTGAGGTTCACACTGAAAGGCCACAACAACTTCAACCTAGTGATGTTCACAAACATTGGAGGCAGTGGTTCAGTGAAGGCAGCATGGATCAAGAGCTCTAGACCATCTTCTCCATGGACACCCTTGCAAAGAAATTGGGGAGCAAACTGGCAAACCAATGCCGACTTCCGAAATCAACCCCTCTCCTTCAAACTCTTGCTCGCAGCAGGCGAAACCCTAGAATTCCCCGCCGTTGTTCCTCCAAAATGGTTCTTCGGACAAACCTTTATTTCACATAGACAGTTCCTATAAACAATTGTGTGAAGATCCATACTATTTATGAACGATTAATTTTTTATTATATTTCATGATTAATCCAGTTAAATAGTAGTCGGTCCTCAACAAGCCATGGGGAAGGATTTCAATTTTTGTTTAACTTTTTATATATTTTCTTAATGTTTTTCATCAATTGTATTTTGAGATGGATGGATTGCAGGATTTTATTTGATTTGTAATAGTTTGATCTTGCTTTATAAATAGTATATATACTACACAGAATTACTTCTAAAATCACTATGCATCAATAATATTAACTAATTAATATCATTTATTTAATTTTTTCCTTCACAATCAATTAAAAAATTCCAAATTCTTTTATGGGCTATGAATAAGGTTTATGCCATGTTCCTACCAATAATCATTAATTTAGTTAAGATACAAAAGTTAGCACTCAAAAACATATATACCCTATATATATAGCATGGAAATTTCCACTGGTATAAAGTATGTGTTTGCTACTATGTGTTTGGTATAAAGCATGGAAATAATCTTTGTTGCTGTATATTTAGTTTTGGATAGAAAAACCTAAAGTGGGGTTGAGTGAAATCTATAGCAACAGATTTATTTATTGCTAGAGATATGGAACCATATATGATATATCTGTTGGTATTTGGAGCTGAATGTGGAGAAGAATTGAAGAAGATCAAGTGATTATCAGTGGAGAAGACACACAGATGATATGCAGAGGAAGAGAACTTAATGTATTATGAAAAGCATCAGTACAAGAGTAACAACTACATAAGTTATTATAGACAGATGCATACACGATGACATCAACGTCCACTATGCTATAAAAACTCAACTAACTAACAGCTTAGATAAGGTCTTCTGACTTTGTCTCCATAACATGATACACATGACTTTATTTCAGCTTCCAGCTCAACAGCTATTTAGTTACTCCTTCACATCAACACCTCCCCTTAACTTATAGCTGCTGACACCCAGTTTCATTCTTAGATAACTGAACTTGACACTGTAAAGGCTTTGTGAGGATGTCTGCCACTTGCTCATCTGTTTTGCAGTATTTCAGCATGATAGAACCATCAGTTGCCAAGTCTCTAATGAAGTGATACCTGATCTCAATATGTTTTGTTCTTCCATGTTGCACAGGATTTTTTGTCAATGCAATTGTGGATTTGTTGTCACAAAAGAGTTCGGCTTGCTTCCTTCGCTCAAGACCGATGTTAATTAGCAATCTTCTCGGCTAGATCGCTTGACATGCCGAAAGGTCAGAGTCAGCTACAACCTCTCGCTGATGATGAGAGAGTCATGATCTCTTGTTTCTTAGAACTCCAGGTGATTGATGCTGATCCCAGGTTGAACACAGAGCCTGAGGTGCTCTCCCTATCCTTAATGCACCGCCCCAATCAACCGCCGTAAGATAACCACATAACTTGAATTCAGATACCTGTGTATAATAGAGACCATAGTTTAGGGTTCCAGCAAGGTATCTGAGTATCCTCTTTGCTGCTCCAAGATGCTGCTTTGAGGGACATTGCATGAATCTGGATACAACCCCAACAGAATATGCAATATCTGGATGAGTGTGTGTTAAATATATTAGACTTCCAACAAGTTTTCTGTAGTATTGAACATCTGCAGCACCTGTTCCATCATCAAGGTAGAGCTTTTCACCTGCATTCATTGGAGTAGCATTCATCTTGCATTGGAGCATATTGAACTTTTTCCGCAAATTCTGAGCATAATTTCTCTGTAAAATAAAGATCCCTCCTTCATCTTGTTTGATCTCCAGCCCAAGGAAATAGTGAAGGAGACCAAGATCAGTCATCTCAAATGTAGCCATCATCTTCAGCCTGAATTCTTCAACCATGTCCTCTGAAGAGCCCATATATATTATGTCATCCACATAAAGACACACTAACAACATTTCACAGTCTCCTTGCTCTTTCTTGTACAATGTGGGTTCACTTTCACATCTGGTAAACCCTTGATTGATGAAGTGTTGATCTATCTTGCTGTACCAAGCTCTGGGAGCTTGTTTTAAACCATACAAAGCCTTCTTTAATCTCAGCACTTTGTTCTCTATCCCTGCAGCAACAAACCCTTCAGGTTGAGAGACATATACCTCTTCTTGTAGATCCCCATTGAGGAAGGCTGACTTTACATCTAATTGATGAATGAGCCATTGCTTATGTGCTGCTAGGGCCAGTAAGAGTCTCACAGTCTCAAACCTGGCAACTGGAGAGAAGGTCTCTTCATAGTCCACTCATTGTTCTTGAGTAAATCCTCTTGCTACCAGTCTGGCCTTGTGTCTTTGTACACTCCCATCTGAGCCAACCTTTGTTTTGAACACCCATTTGAGAGATATAGCTTGCTTGTCTTCTGGAAGATCAGTGAGGTACCAGGTGTTGTTCTTTTGAATTGATTCAATCTCCTCCTTCATAGCTTCCCTCCATTCCTCTTTCATTGCTGCATCTTCATAGAAAAGAGGATCAAATACATTCAGTGCGAAGTCACATCTTTCATAGTCCTGACTCCCCTGGGTCCAGTTTGAATCAAGGAGGATGTTGATCTTGTAGAAGAACCTTTAGCATCTTCAATTGCTTCAGTATTTGATGGTGTTTCAGCATTGGATGGTGTTTCAGCATTGGATGCTGCTGAGAATTCATTGGTTGCTCTTACATCAGGGGAAACTTCAGTTGCACTTCTGGCACTTTGTCTTGAATTGCTTGAATTGCTTGAATTACCACCAGTGGCGGTTGCAGGAATTGCTGGTAGTGGTGCTTCATCAGTGGTTATTACAGGAATCCTTGATGTGGATTCATCATCACATTGGTTCCAGTTCCACCTGCCACTCTCATTGAACACTACATCTCTACTTACAAACACTTTACAAGTATTAGGATTATGCAATTTGTAAGCTTTGGATTCAAGATCAGAACCTATAAGAATGCACTTATCTCAGCCTTTGCTATCAAGTTTATGATGATGTTGAGAGGGAATTAATGAATAAGCAATGCACCAAAGACTCGTAGATGACTTACGCATGGCTTTCTTTACGCTCCATGCTTCAGAGGGAGTTTGATTTGGAACAACTTTGGTGGGAGAGATGTTCAGCAGGTATACATCAGTAGCCACTGCTTCTCCCCAAAACTTGTTTGGAAGTTCAGCTTGCTTGAGTAAGCTTCTTGCTATCTCAACTATGGTCCTTTTCTTCCTCTCCACGACTCCGTTTTGCTGAGGAATATAAGGAGCAGACAGTTGCCTTTGAATCCCCTTCTCTTCACAAAATGCAGTGAAATCTTTGGAAAGGAATTCACCATCTCTGTCAGTACGCAGGCATTTGATGGACTTCCCACTTTGGTTCTCTACCAGAGATTTGAAGGTCTTGAATTGCTCAAGAGATTGAGATTTTTTCTTGATGAAATACATCCAGTTCATCCTGGTGTAATCATCTATAAACAAAAGAAAATACTTGTTACCTCCCAGGGATTCAGTCTGCATGGGACCACAAAGATCAGCATGTATGAGTTGAAGTGCACCTGTTGCTCACCAGGTTTTGCCATGATGAAAAGGTTTTCGAAACTGTTTGCCAAATATGCAACTTTCACAGAATTCAACCTCTGTGATTTGAGGAAGACCTTCCACCATCCTCTTTTGATTCAGAGTCTTCAAGCCTTGTGTATGCAAAGTGACCATACCTCACGATGCCAAAGTGTGTCAAGATCGCAGCCATTCACCATCAGTCCAAGGTGTTCCATACTTGCAACTTCAAGTGGGAACATCCTATTCTTGGTCATCTGAATGTTGGCAAGAGTGTGGCCAGTTTTCTGTTCCTTGATCTTGCATGTCTCCTTGTCAAACATGACTGTGTAGCCACCTGATATTAACTGTCCTACACTGAGAAGGTTGTGAGCAAGCTTTGGGACATACTGCACATTATGCAAGAGTTTTACCTGACCATTTTCAGCCTTGATCTCAACTGTCCCTTGGCCTTGAACTTCAACTTCTTTGTTGTCACCAAGTTTGACAACTTGCTTCTTTGATTCATCCAAACTTCTGAAGAATTCTCTGGTGCCTGTCATGTGATTGGAACAACCACTGTCTATCACCCATATGCTGTAAGGTGATGGAGGAAAATCAGAATGTGCCATGAAGAGATTCTCCTCTAATTCTTCAGCCATGTTTGCTTGCTTTTCATTGAACCAACAGTCAGCTTTCACGTGTCCATATTTCTTGCAAATATGACATTATATGTTGCTCTTGTAGGTTGTCTTTGAATCAGATGATTGTGGCCACTGTTTATCATTGCTTCTTCCTCTTCCTGAGCTTCTAAAGGAGCTTCTCCCTCCGCCTCCGCCAAAGAAAGCCATCTGTTTTCTTTATGCCAGAGGCTTCTCCTTCAGCTTGAAAGGCATTGGAATCAAGTGTATCAGAAGTGTTTGTCAGCATGTCTTCATGAGCCTTCAATGACCCACTGAGCTCAGCAATGGACAACTTGGTCAAGTCTCTCGCCTCCTCTATTGAAGCAACAACGTGGTTGAAGCGTGGATGCAGGCTCCGCAACACCTTCACAGCAACATCATGATCATTGATTGAGTCTCCATAGACTCTCAGTTGGTTGACCACACTGGTGACTCTTGTGAGGTATGCTTGAATATCCTCACTGCCCTTCATCTTGAGTGTCTCAAACTCCCTCTTAAGATGCCGCAATTTGACAGTTTGGACTTTGGTGGAGCCTTGGTATTCATTCTGCAGTATAGACCAGGCCTGTTTAGAAGTAGTAGCTGCTGCAATCCTCGGGAGAAGACTGAGGTGCATTGCTGATTGAATGAGGAAGAGAGCTTTATAGTCTCTCTTCCTATTCTCCTTGATCCTTCCTTCATCTCCTTCTGTTGGATAGCCGAGCTCCACCAGGTCCCAGAGATCTTGGGAGAGAAAGAGAGTCTTCATCATCAGGCTCCAATATTCATACCCTTCTCCCGTGAAGATGGGCACTGAAGGGGATGAAATTTGGACTGTTGTGCCATTTGTAGAGGCCATAGCTCTGATACCAGTTATGTTGGTATTTGGAGCTGAATGTGGAGAAGAATTGAAGAAGATCAAGTGATTATCAGTGGAGAAGACACACAGATGATATGCAGAGGAAGAGAACTTAATGTATTATGAAAAGCATCAGTACAAGAGTAACAACTACATAAGTTATTATAGACAGATGCATACACGATGACATCAATGTCCACTATGCTATAAAAACTCAACTAACTAACAGCTTAGATAAGGTCTTCTGACTTTGTCTCCACAACATGATACACATGACTTTATTTCAACTTCCAGCTCAGCAGCTATTTAGTTACTCCTTCACTTCAACAATATCTAACAGATGATTTGTATCTTTGTGAATAACTAAAATCTCATTTAGTTTCATCTTCTTCAGTAGTAATCATGTCTCATGCAGAATGAGCATAAAATGAAATAATAAAGTTATAATATTTGGACAGCTCATTGCTTCATGTGTGAGACTAATTAGATAATGCTATGAGTCATAAATGTTATACTTATCCCATTTTGCATGATCAAACGTCTATTTATTTAGAGTGTGTCATAAAGATTAGGATGTATGTTAGGATGTACATATATACATCCTTATCTTTATATGTAGATTGAATGATACTTATTTGTTTAGTTTCAAAATAATAAACCCTAATTGAAGGATTAAGGATCACCTCTTCTATTTTGAGGATGAAAACTTTTATTTTGGTATATCATCCTTAGATGTTGTCAACACGACGAGGTGGTTTTAAGACATTACCTATTGATTTATCGATCTATCTACACAATAAAAGAAAACTTGAAATTATTTGACATCAATTTTTGAAAATCATATACATAACCTAATTTTTTTAATTTTGTTTTTTCCATTTCAAAATTTTTGAAAAGAAATTTATATTTTTAATGATTTAATTATCATTTTAATCTCAATTGACCATTGTTAATCAAATCATACCCTAAAACTCTTGCATTTTTTTTAATGAATTTGTTCTCTTAAAATATAATCCTCTCAATGTTAGGTAATGTATAAATACAAAAAAAAATTAATAATAAAAAATCATTAATATATATATTTTTAATGATATAGAATATCACCACTTGATGCAATCTTGAATACGGGATTTATTTTCAAATTAATTTCCCACATGTGCCAATAAATTAAAGAAAATCGATATATTTTCGTATATGTTATGGGGAAAATAATTGAAAACACATGACATGATCATAAACGTCAAGATGAGAGGCCAACTATCAAATAACCACCAGGTCATCCAATGGTGGAGGATGAATTTCACAAAACACTGAAAGCGGACAGATAAGGGTCCAAGGCTATAAAAGGAGGTCTTTGGTTCACGGAGAAGATAACTTGGGTTCAACTGAGATTGTGCGCTAATCAAGAAGTCTGGGCATCTCTATCTTTGAATTCTCTCTGAGTTCTCTCTCTCTCTCTCTCTCTCTCTCTCTCTCTCTCTCTCTCTTTTCTCCATTTAGAGTCACTGATTTGAGCGTCAGAGGCTCCCTCAAATGCACGAGCACTCATATCTTTTTTTTCCGCAGTTTCCTCTCTTTGCAAGGTTTGATCCCAAAGGCCAATCTCTGAAGAAAGCGTTGATCCTGTGGAGCTGAAGAAAAGATGAAAAAGGATTGTCGATTATAGCTGATCTCTCTCTCGAAATCTCCTGAAGAATTTTAATCTTCACCAGCCACACTCCCTCATTGATCTTGATCTACTACTATCTTGTGCTTAATTAATAAAATAATTGTTTATTGATTTTTAAAGAAAAATATAAATAAACATGTGTATTTCATGCTTGTAGTTTTTCTGAATGCATTTTGCAAAAGAAACGTGTACACTTTCATATATGACTTGATCACTAAGTTATTTGCTGATATTATAACTCCATTATTTAGCCCAAATTATTAAATAAGAGAAATTAATTAAGCATATGCATGTTATTCGAAAAAACAAGTAAATAATTTGAATAATTACAAATAAAGAGTGCACCAATTAGTTTCAACTAATTGATTGGAGGAAAGAAAAAAAAATAGCAATGTTTGTAACACGAGCAATAATTGAAACTATTAGTTAAATAAAAATGGTACCATCGTCCATTTGAAAATTGAAACAAATCAAACCATGATCAAAAGATAATGAAAAGAAATAATATATTAAAAGAAATCAATATATATATAATTGAAGCTCCACACGCACACATATTTATATATATATAAATTCATGCTTATATAAAATAAGATATTTTTAAATATAAAAAATTACTAATGAGGTGTGAATTAGGAAATCTTTTTATTTAAGAAAATGAGGTGTTAATGAGGGGTCACATTAGATTGGTGTATATAAATGAAGACTTTGATTCTATGTTTCTAGCTCTGTGAGAGTGGAGTACACGGAAGAAGATGAGAATTAAGCAAGGAACATCATATTAAATGTTGGTTTCTTTCATTTGTATAACCCTATAAAACCACCTTCTAATTGTGTCTAAAACTCTCTAAAAATATAATTATGATTATTGTTTTTAAAAAAATAGAAAAATGAAAATAATCGTACTTTAAATTTATTCATGTTATTTCTAGAAGGTTAGAAAAGTATAATATTTGATAAAAATTGGATATATATGGAAGCTTTATGCTAACTATATATAAACAAAAACAATAATTACATAAAAGAAGTTTGGTTATTTGCTTTATTTTCCATCTGATTACTCTTAAACAAGCACGCTAAAGCTTAGTAACTAATTTCATTTAACTTTGGAAGAATTAGAATGAATACAGATTACAAGGGGTGAATGTGCACGACAATATATGATCCGTCCTACAGTTCTCTCAAACAAGCTTTCTGGAATGAACCTAACTTAATTGGTCGCTTCAAGATGGAACAGGTTATGGATTTTAGGGGGAGACTTCAATGCTACAATAACAAGCAAAGATAGCTTTAAATGTCAGTAGAGTGAAAACTATATGATGGAGTCTGAAAATCTTATCAACAATCTCCAACTATGGGACCCCCCACTGTATGGCCTAAAATTCACTAGGACAAATAGGAGGGCTAGGCCAAAACTAGTATGACTGGATCGCCTCCCTGCGGGATCGCCAGTGATTGGAGTACCTGGATTACTCCGTGGTGTGTGCGCATCGTAGCTCCCCTATATAAAGTATAACCATACTCCTATTGCCTTGGAATGTGCTAGACACATTTTTCAACACTACCCCTTCAAATTTCAATAGACAATCGCGTAAAATGTAAAAGGGTATAGGAAAGAGCCCGAAAGAGTGAAATACTAAGAGGCCTCGAATGGATGGACATCCAATCCAAGGCATTATTGGAAGCCTATCTCAATTTTGGGATTTATGTTGACTTATTATAAAGTGGTTTCAAATATTCAAAAAGATTTTTTGTGTATCCAATTTTGAAATTCAAAACGTATGGGGATTATGGATAAGTTTTATTTTAAATTTTGGATAAAATTTTTGGATTTGATTTTATCCTTTTAATTAATAATCCTATCCAAACTTAGTAGTAATCCTATCCAAACTAGGTTTGAGTTTGAGTAAGATTATGTGAGACATAGAGGCTATAAATAGAGGAGAGATCCACTTCTTTCGAAGAACACAAAAATTCTTTATCTTCTTCCTCCTCCCATCATCATCTTTCTCTCTTCATTGTTTTGTTTTCTGGAGCAATCTTGAGCACTCGTTGTTCTCTTGTTCGTGTGCACGAAACAGAGGACTTAGTGACTGTTGTATCCTGGGAGAAGTACGCCATTGAGAGATCCTGTTGCACCGAGTTACAAACTCCGAGGAGGCGAAATACTTCTTAAGGTCAGTGCGTCAGCATGCCTCAGTCAACCCTCAACTTCATAGTAGATAGTTCATCCTCAACTCCAACTCCAACAATCTTAAGAAGTATTTTGGAAGCTGCTATGACCACTACCTGAAGTTGATTCTGAGAGTTATGTTGAAATTCTACCAATTTGGGAAAGAGGTAACAAATCTGTTGACTCAAATCCATGATATTTTTCAAAGTCTGCATGTTGTTGTGAGTGATGTGTGATTTATATTATTTATCAAGATGCTTGATCATGTTGTAAGGATAATAGAGAGATAAACCATGGAAGAAAAGAATAAAAGTTTAAAATTTGAAATCTTAATGGGCACTATGTAGTAAGACCTTAAATTTAAGGTTGTGTTCCATGATTAGTAAACATGAGTGTGGGTGTTCCCCTTTTTCCAATGAAAAAAAATATTATTATTTAAAATTTTATTCACTCTCTACATGACATAGTGCAGCTATCTTTAGATTATTTCTTTGAAACTATTATTAATCAATTATTGAAATATTAGAAATCCATCAATCATGTGATTTCCCCTTACTTTCTTTGAAGTCATTGTTGTTATTCTTTTCACTTTCAAAGGTTGTTGATTCTATATTATTTCTCATGTTTGCTAAAGGATTAATTTCCAATGTTCTAAGGAATCATCAGATTTCCCTTCTGGAATCAACATAAGACATCATATAGTTTTGAATTCACATTATCAAAACATGAATAAATTATTTGTAGCATTATCACATGACATCCATGCTTAACTAAAAATTTGACGCTTCTTATGACTAAAAGTTAATGTCTTACTGTCACATCTTTTATGGTATGTCATATGAATTGAGAAAAGGTGGAAACCAATTATATAACTTCATACATCTTCCCATAACACCTTTTATCTTATCTATATAAGCTTTGAGACAAAGCCAACTAAATTATGTCTTTGACATGCTACTATTGAGTTTTACCTACTTGTAATAATGTTTAAATGTTGATGGTGCTTAATACCTGGATCACACACTCTCCCTGCAACTGTCTTTCCTAATATGTTGTAAATATCTTTGTTGAAAAGATGATTGTTTATCTAGTTTAATTTGCACGATCATTCGTTGACCCAAATTTTTTTTATTATATGAATTAATTGAGTTATTTTTGTTTTATGAATCTATGATCCACGATGTGAATTTCCAAAACCTCTTAATGGTTCATCATCTTGTTCTTGTTCTTGATATTAAGGACAATATAAGCCTATATTATCACTGCTACAAGTTTGATGACCTAGGGAATCCAACATCCTTTGTTCAACATAATAGTTCAATGGAACTCTTTGTGTAAAACTTGAATATTACAACTACAAGTTTCTCGGTCGCTCTGGTGGTAAAAATACTTTCACAAATTATTGTGATCTTGTTCGGTGTATCTCTTGGATTAGTATATTATTTTTGTGGATAACTTTTCTAGATACACTATTTTGTAGTTGCTTAGATTAAAAGATGAGGCATGTGAAATATTTATTAAGTACAAAACTGACGTTGAGAATCAATTAAATAAAAAGATTAAAAGACTTAGATAAGATAGAGGTGTAGAGTATGAAGATAGTATTCTTAGAGGCTTTAGTGAAAACCATGGTATTATTCATGAGACAACCCCTCCCTATTCACCTGCCTCTAATGGAGTAGCTGAGAGAAAAAATAGAACTCTTAAGGGTATGATGAACACTATGTTAATTAGTTCAGGAGCTCCTAATAATTTATGGGGAGAAACTATTCTATCTGCTTGTCATATTCAAAATAGAATACCTTTTAAGAAAACTGGAAAGACTCCTTATGAACTATGGAAAGGATATACACCTAATTTGAAATATCATAAAGTTTGGGGTTGCTTAGCTAAAGTATTATTGCCTGATCTTAAAAAGAGAAAAATTGGACCCAAAACCTTTGATTGTATGTTCATAGGTTATGCTTTGAATAGTATTGCATATAGATTCATGGTTATTAAGAGTGACATTATGGAACCTAATACTATTGTAGAATCTAAAAATGTAGACTTCTTTGAACATATTTATCCTTTAAAACTTGTGCTAATGAAATTACTCATGCACCTCATGCTATTCCTACTGATGATCCTGTAGACATTGATAACTCTAAAGTTGAATTGAGAAGAAGTAAAAGAGCTAGGAAAGAAAATATTTTTGGGAATGATTTTTATACTTTTCTTGTAGAGGATGATCCCTTAACTTATTCCCAAGCAGTTACTTCTCATGATGGTATTTTTTGGAAAGAAGCCATTAATAGTGAACTAGAATCAATTCTATCTAATCACACTTGGGAATTAGTAGACTTACAACCTGGTTCAAAAGCTATAGGTTGTAAATGGATATTCAAAAGGAAGCTTAAACTGGATGGGTCTATCGATAAATATAAAGCTAGGTTAGTAGCTAAGGGATATTCACAACAAAAGGATGTTGATTACTTTGACACTTATGCTCCTGTTACTAGGATTTCTTCTATTCGTATTTTAATTACTTTGGCTGCTATTAACAAATTAATTGTTCATCAAATGGATGTTAAGACAGCTTTTTTGAATGGAGATCTAGAAGAAGAAATCTACATGAATCAGCCTGAAGGGTATGTAATCTCAGGTAACGAGCATAAGGTATGTAAACTTGTGAAATCATTGTATGGTCTTAAACAAGCTGCCGACAATGGCATGAAAAATTTGATCATGTTTTAGTTTCTAATGGCTATCTGATTAATGAAGCAGATAAGTGTGTGTATAGTAAATTTGTTAATAATATTGGCGTGATAATTTGCTTATATGTTGATTACATGCTAATTATGGGTACTAGTTTAGAAGTAGTGGTTGAGACCAAGAATTTCTTATCTTCTAAATTTGATATGAAAGACATGGGTGAAGCACACTTCATTCTTGGAAATAAAATTTCTAAGTTTAATGATGGAATAATGCTTTCACAAGAAAATTATGTGGAGAAAATTTTAAAGAAATTCAATCAATTCAATTACAATCTTGTTTCAACTCCATATGATAGTGCTATTCGCCATTCTGTAAGAATAAAGGAGTTAGTATTTCTCAGAATGAGTATGCACAAGTGATTGGTTATTTAATGTATTTAATGAACTGTACTCGTCCTGACATTGCTTATGTTGTTAGCAGGTTGAGCCGATATACACATAGTCCAAACAGAGATCATTGGACTGATCAAGGTACTAAAATATTTAAAGGGAACTATTAATTTTGGACTAATGTATTCTGGTTTTCCTGCAGTACTTGAAGGGTACAGTGATGCGAACTAGATTTCAGATTCGGATGAAACAAAATCAACAAGTGGATTTATTTTCACCTTGGGCGGAGGTGCAGTATCTTGGAAGTCTTCCAAGCAAACTTGTACTGCTAAGTCAACGATGGAATCTGAATTCGTTGCTCTTGAGAAAACAGGTACCGAGGCCGAGTGGCTCAGGAACTTTCTTGCGGATGTTCCTCTTTGGGTAAAACAGGTACCTTAGATTTCTATTCATTGTGATAGCATGGCTACTATAGGCCGAGCTATGAGTAAATCCTATAATGGGAAGAGTAGGCATATATGCCTAAGACATAATATTGTGAGGCAATTGCTTGATGATGGAGTGATATCACTGAATTTTGTAAGGCCAGAAGTGAATTTAGCTGACCTTCTGACTAAAGCACTAGGTAGAAAACTATTGTGTGAAACATCGAGGGGAATGAGACTGTTGCCTATAACAAAAATCAACAATGATGGTAACCCAACCTATGTAATTGGTGAACCCAAGAAATAGGTTCATATGGGTAAAAACAAGTCATTGGTTGATTGGAGATACACTACTTATTGTTTGTCCCTTCCTATGGTGTGTAGTGTAATTGTAATGAATAAGGATGAGTATTAACTCTTAATGAATTCCATAGTCCATATTTTGGATGGTGTGTATAATTGCAATTCACACCTGATGGATTCACCTATATAGGTGTGAAAGTGGGGCCGCTTTCTATGGAAACTTGGGCAAGTTTTCTAGAGCACTTATGAATCCTAGGTATTGGCGCATGGCCTAGTAGTGCCACCCCGATTAGAGTTGCTCAGATTTCGAGGAGATAATGTGGATTATGAGACGAGTGATTTATAGTAAGGAATTCTGGTTCATAGAAATTTAATTTCACCAAATTCCTGTAAGTCACTTCTTATATATCCTAGGGATTGGTTCATAGCCCAAAAGGCACCAGTTCTGATGCATTATATTCTCATGCTCCAGTTTTCTTATATTTCCACTATTGTTAGAATTGTTTTGAATTTTTGAAATGGGGGGGATTGTTGGAAGCCTATCTCAATTTTGGGATTTATGTTGACTTATTATAAAGTGGTTTCAAATATTCAAAAAGATTTTTTGTGTATCCAATTTTGAAATTCAAAACGTATGGGGATTATGGATAAGTTTTATTTTAAATTTTGGATAAAGTTTTTGGATTTGATTTTATCCTTTTAATTAATAATCCTATCCAAACTTAGTAGTAATCCTATCCAAACTAGGTTTGAGTTTGAGTAAGATTATGTGAGACATAGAGGCTATAAATAGAGGAGAGATCCACTTCTTTCGAAGAACACAAAAATTCTTTATCTTCTTCCTCCTTCTCCCATCATCATCTTTCTCTCTTCATTGTTTTGTTTTCTGGAGCAATCTTGAGCACTCGCTGTTCTCTTGTTCGTGTGCACGAAACAGAGGACTTAGTGATTGTTGTATCCTGGGAGAAGTACGCCATTGAGAGATCCTGTTGCACCGAGTTACAAACTCCGAGGAGGCGAAATACTTCTTAAGGTCAAGCGCCAAAGATGCCTCACCAACCCTCAACTTCATAGTAGATAGTTCATCCTCAACTCCAACTCCAACAAAAGTACCCATACACTTAGGGAGGCGGAGGAGTCATACATGGGCATTTTTGCATATGTTATATCAAAGAAGATTACCTTGAATAGATCTAGGATAGGAGCATGGCAAAAACAGAAAAGGCTATAAGAAATAGCCCGAAAGAATGAATACTAAGGGGCCTCGAATGGATGGAAATCCAATCTGAGGCACATCACTTAGGGAAGGCGGAGCAGTTAGAAAGGACAAGACTATAACGGGGAAGCCTATTGGCAGTAATACAGGAGGATCACATGGTTGAAGGAAGGGGATCAAAACTATAGGTTCTTCCATGCGATAGCCAATGAGAGGATGGATAAAAAGTGCATCCACTACCTCCAATACCAGGGAAGAACCATAGAAGATCAAAGTGAAATTGTAGAGGCAATCACATCGCACTTCAACAACCTCCTTGGCACTAAAAGGGACTTCAGATACAAGGCAAACTGGGATAGGCTCTTTGCTCACAAAGAGCAAATCAGCCTGGATAGACTGGATGACCCATCTAAAGAATGAGATGTCCCATAAGCAATCAAAGAACTAAACCCGGATAACATCTTGGAGATTCGGCGAAAGATGGATAGGCTGGATAAGGGCAATTATGTTCTCTTCAAAGGCAAAGTTTCTCATCAATGGGAGACCAACAGGGCGTCAGGATGCATAGAGGACTAAGGCAAGGCGACCCCCTCTCCTCTTACTCTTTGTCCTAGTGGCAGATGTTTTCAGCACAATGCTAACCAATGCGGAAGAGCTAATATCTTCAGGGGCATCCTCTATGGAGAGAGAGAGGATGGAGAGATAACCTCACTTTAATACGCCGATGATCTACTTGTACTATGCTCCGAAGACATAGTCACTATAGAAACCTAAAGCTAATGCTCTACCTATTCGAAGGCCTGTCCGAACTCAGCATCAACTACAACAAGAGCATAATCTGTAAGATTGGAACCTGCCAATCAGTTACTTAGGCCTACCCCTATCAGGGGCCAAACTGAAAAGAAGCAATTGGTGTACCCTGATTGAGAAAATCAAAATTTGTATAGATACATGGAAAGGACAACTGTTTTCCCTGGGAGGGAGAATCATTGTAAGAGCCGCCATGTTTACGGTTTGATTAAACCCTTAATTATTCCTCTAATTATGCTTTGTAATTGAATCCCTTGTTTGGATTAATATGAGTTATTAATGAGGGATTTAATTGCATAAAAGGCTTTTTATAAGATTTATGAAATAAGGACCCAAGTGTAATGATTTAAGAAATCTAGACCAAAGTGCAAAGGTGCACTCTCTCTCACCAATTCAAATGGACAGGGGCTTGCATGTAAACTACAAAGATTAGTGGGCTTTATTGCAAAAGGCCATCATCCATGCATGAAGACAATTAATTTAAAATCAATGGCTTGGATTGAAAGTGGTTATCAAGGAAAATGGTTCAAGAAGCTACGGATTGAAATGCTAATTGATAAAAGATTTGCATGTGTGACATATATTAAAAAGGGAAGGGACTCGGATACAAATGGAATAATTCTTTTTAAAGCTTAGGTGTGGGACCCTTAATCATTTAATGGAGCAAGAGAAGAGAGAGAGAGAATCACGTGTGATGATGGTCATTTTAACATATGGAATATATTCATGCAAGGGAAACGCCACTCGAAGATGGACTTAGAAACCATGAAGTGGTTTCCCCTCAAAAATCTACATATCCTCTCATGCAAAGGAAAAGCTAAGCAACTTTTCAAAAGTCATCCCAAAATCCATCTTTCCTGCAAAAAGTTGGACTACACCTACTGCCTAACTGGTAGGGTTGGGAAACATTTCTTCAGGCCGGTCTCTCACACTTAATATCGAGAAGCTTGCTCATACAATGTTCAAACGCTGGAGAGGATCCTATGCGCCACCTCTTAAATAACCATCAAGGAAAAGAGGAACTGAAAGACCGGCTTCTCTTCAGTTCCACTCTCTCTCCCTCTTGTGGTAAATTCAACATCCTTCCCTCCAATCAACTTGAGCTCAAACCTGAGAGAATTCCTTAAACTCTTATCAACCGGTCCATGGTAAAGGCTGGGGGCTGGAGAACAAATGGCTAGTGCCGCCATTAGGAATGCTGTAATGGAACTGGTCATGTGTTGAAGCTGACCTCAAGGTAAACCTTCAAAGAACTCATATAATCTTAGAGTGGACTTATGCTTCTTCTTTAACTTCACACAAGCATGCATTAGATGAGGTTGAGATGGAGATATGTTCAAAGCATAGGTTGTGGCTCTGGACTTTCCTGAGAGGAAGAGAGATAGAAGAGTCTAGAGGGAGAGATTGAGTGATTCATCGGTACTTAGACCCCTTTCACTCTAGTTACATGGAGTGGGCGTGCATGCTTGACAAGGGAACCATCTTGCTGAGCCGAGAGGGTCAAGCTTGGGGCTACAAGGATACACAACCACCTTGATCTCCTCTAGACTAACACTTGGTTGCATGGTGATGCCATGTTTCTACCTTGAAAGCTTATGTTAGCTTAGAAATTCTTGGAGGTCATACTCTTACTATGAATTATGCTGAAGTCAATTTAAGGGTGTTGGGAATATTAAGATATATGGTTGACATAAGATAAATGGCTGGTTCAGGGATTTCCCATATCTAGTAACGGGAGGTATAAATCCTAGCTATTGGTGCATTTGTATACATAAGTGTGTATGTATATATATATATAAGAAATACTAAGATGATACTATATTATCCATATCTCGACATACAGTAGGAAGGCGCGTCGAGAAAGATTGTGACTGAGTCAGAGTATCTTCGATCTAGGCAAGTACTACTGCACTCCTCCTTTTATTGGATATTCGTTGATGAATGTGTCATGCCTCCTTGATGCTTGGATTCATTTTGTTATGTGTGTACTTATTTCATTGGGCGTGTGTGATTTCATGTTTGTGTACATATCCTTGATATCTTGATTGATTGCTTGTATACTTGATATATACCCGCTGATCATATTTACTCGTTGACCGCCACTTGACCGTGGAGACACGCGGAGCCGCATTGTGGCCGAAAGTGTATGTCGCCAATTATCTTGTTGTTAAGGATTCTCCGTGCGCATCACGGATGTTCAGGGCCGAGGACACCCTGCTCATCCAGTATTCCTTGTCAGAGGGACGATACTTTGGTCATCTCGTATTCCTTGTTAGTGGGAAGAAGCACTGGCAGTGTATGTACATGTTATGGAGGTAGCGTTGCCGAGCTGTCGACTGAGTCGATGACGGTTTCAGCCGTGTTTTGCCCGAGGAGAGGACTTGTGAGTTGTTTGATTGCTTGCCGTGATCAGGTGTATGGTATGTTGCTTGAGGTTTGGATTCTCCTACCACATTGTGATTATGTGTTCTTGGTAGAACTAAGATCCTTATCTCCTTGACTTGTCATGGATATTTTGTTCATATGTGTGTGGGTTTGAGACCCTGTTGTTTGATGCGATCACTGGCCTATTTATATGTTCTTGGATCATCTCTCCTTGATTCATATTATTATAGTATGAGGTATGATTTGTTATATCCAGTGGGTACTTGCTGGGCTTTACTTACGAAAGCTCACCCACTTGATGACTCCTCTTTTCTAATCCTGAGGAGTAGCCGTGGGACTCGGGAGTCGTGCGTGGATTACCGGGATTGCTGAGGTTGGCTACCTCTTGTCTTGTCATGTGTGAGGACATGTTGTTATAGGTTCCCTTGTAGGAACTATATATGATGTAACTGTAGGGTCTGCGTACCCTTAGACTTTATTTTCCGTTGTGCATTCTTTTGTGAAACATATTTATGTTATGTCTACTTTATTCTGCTGTGCATATCATATGTGTGATTGCTAATTATCACGGCTTCATATCCGAGTAGGGCCCATCCTTGTTCGGGTATGACCTGTCTGTCACGTGCCCATGGGCCTGGGATTTTGGGGTCGGGGCGTGACAGCACTCCTCATGATTAATGCGTTTATTTTGACGATACCAAAGTACTGGATCACCATATATCGATTACCTGATTGGGTTATAAGATAGATAGACTCTCTAAGGAGGGACTTCCTATGGAAAGCAACTGAAACATAAGCCAAATCCTACAAATCACTCATCAGCTGGGAAAGGATATGTCATCCCAAGGAACATGGAGGATGGGGGATCCTAAACCTACAAAGCTTCCACAGGGCCATGTTGGATAAATTACTTAACGGGAAAGCATGGATCTGTTACCTAGTCCTCAAACATGTCTACTTTCACAACACAGCTCTAAACTCACAAGAGGAAACCTGGACAAGATCCTTTTATTTCTATAAAGGAACCACAACCCACAAGGAGCCGACCTTACGTAATATAACAGTCATAGCTAGCAAGGGTGACTAAATTAACTTCTGGTTCAACAACTGGTTAGAGGGGAAGGCACCAACGATGACATGTCCATCACTCTAAGGACTCATATGAAGGCAGGCAACGATGGTGCAGGAGGTATGGTTACAGCTGGCTCAAGGGATGCCAATAATAAAAGTGCGCCTATCTCAGAAGAAGGAACAAACGAGTAGAATAGATTGACTGAAGGAATGATAGAAGAGGCAGGGACAGGAAGGGAAACTAGAATTTGGAAGTTATCCACATTTGGAGACTTCTCCGTCAGAACACTCTATTGCTACTTTGAAGATTGAGGACTCCGGGTACCATTGAACAAGAGATTTTGGAAATTATCATGTCATACTAAAGTCAAACTCTTCATCTAGTTCACCCTGGATAACAAGACCCTGACCGTGGACAACCTCCATCGAATGAGGTGGAGGGGAACGAGCACCTTATGCTACCTATGCGAGGAGACAGACTAGACAGTCAAGCATCTGATGATACAGTTCCCCTATACTGCTAGAGTATGGCAATACTTTAATCAGATCTCAAACCTGGATGTTGCGCCCCCGTTGATACAAGATCTCTGGGGTAGCTCATCTATACCTGGGAACCTACCTAAGGAAACAAGAACGGGTTGTCTTCTCTTGACAATGGAGTATATGGCTCGAATGAAATAATGATATTTTCAAGATAAACAACCCGTTTTCACAAGAACAATACAAGAGATTGACTTTCTGACCCTTGTTTATATACAAAAAATACATGTCCTTATCTTATTAGAATTAAAATTTTAATTCTAATAAATTTAATTTATCATAATCTTGGCCAAATCAGGATTTGATAAAGAAGCATATCCCGAGGCAAATCAAGGGGTATAAATCTCATGATCATTCGAAAACAAATCTCAAGACAAATTTAAACTCTGAAACAGCCCGGGAACACATATCCCGAGGCAACTTCAAAATCCAAATCATCTGAGAACGGATCTCAAAGCAATCTCAACCGAGAACAAATCTCGAAGCGACTCAAAGGGTACAGATCTCGAGGCACGAGAATACCAAGCCCAAGGCAATCTTAAGGTCCCACATACAAAATTAATTAAATAATTAATTAATTAATCATTTAATTAATTAATTAAAGGATTTAAAAAAAAGGAAAAAAGATTTGATCTCATCTCCCTCGTTCCTATCCGGTAAAAAAAAGGGGGTCAAAAAGAGGTTACGACGAAGTTGGGATTTAGCGGAGGGAAATTCTCTGGAATGATAAGAACAAGAAAAATCTTTAAAAGAGGGAGAAAGGCAGTCAAGAGGGAGAAGAAAATAGATAAAAAAGGAGAGAGGAAAAGGGAAAGTCAGGAAAGGGAGGAATCAGCGACCAGAGAAGAAGTAAAAAAAAAGGTATTTTATAATACATATTTTATGTATTAGGTAAAAAGAAATTCCAAAAGAAAAAAAAAACACAAAACCTAGATCTACAGCCGCCTCCTTCTTCTTCACCTGCGGGAGCACCCTTTCACGGCCTGGCCTACTTCCCATCGCTACTTACACAGCAGCTGGCCAGCCTGGAGCCCCTAGAGCCCTCACACCCATGAGCCCCTTTGCCCGCAGTTCAAGGCTTCCGCCGCGCCCGGAGGCCGCCCTCGCGTTTCACAGGCCCCCAGCGCCAGCGAGCACCCTCGGCCTCACAGCGCCCCCTAAACAAGAGCCCGCCGCCACACTTCTCGCGCCCAGATTTGCCCTAACCTTTTGATAATTATTCAAATGAGCATATTTACTTATCACTTATGAACATGTTTTCATATCAAATGCATTGATTTATAGCCTGCAGGTACTTAAAATGCTTCATATTTTGTAAATAGGGCATATATAGGCCACCCCGACGAAAAGGAAGCATTTATCAACAAAACGAAGGACAATCGAAGACATTTTGAAGAAAACAGGGGTTAAACGGCCTAGTGAACGGCCATTCACACCTGAGCACAGGAGTAGACACCCAAGGAGATGAACTGCCTTGTGAATGGTCGTTCAACTGCCGGTTCATAGTAACCTGTGAGCTGAACCGACTGATGAACCGCCAGTTCAACTGCCTGTTCAGAGCAAGCTATGAGCTGAACGGGATGATGAACCGCTAGTTGACTCACGGTTCGTTGAGCAAGCCGTGAGCGGAACGTGATGAATGTGCCGCTCACGCAGGTCGCTTCAACTGTAACCTTTCGCGGTCCACACGGGCCCAGTCAAGGGCAATGTTGTAATTTCTTAAGTGAAACCCTAATTCATTGGTATAAATAGTTGAGTATGAGAGTTTAGAAGGGAGGTTGGCTTGGGAGAGAGGCTAGAGGAGAGATTAGGGCTTGGGCCATCTCCTTCAAATCTTGAGAATAGAGAACCATTGGAGTTACAATCTTGGAGGTAATGGTGTTCTCTATTACCTTTTCATTGGTTTGTAAGCTTGTCCATTTTGGTTTGAGTTCCCCATTTATGGGGAACTAATCTATTGGTACTTGGGTATGTTGAACTTTTGGATTGAGCATTAATAGCATTGAATGTTTATGATGATTTGTTGGTATTCTCTTGAATGTCTAATGAATATTATGTATTGATTGTAATTTCATTAGTAGAAATTACTTGTGTGCAATACAAGGGCTAGAGCTAGCGCCTCCTTGTATTAGGAACTTGCTTCATTAGAGAGTTTCATGAGTACACCGAGAAATCGGGTACTAGAAGGGCAAACGACTCTTTCATACGAATTCACCCCCATGATTCTTCCAATATACATAAATTCCCTTGAGCTTCATATCAAGTCCTAGGAGACTAGTTACCCAATCACCTTGGAAGAGGGGTTGGATATAATTTAGAGATTATTGGCACAAGAAATATCAACCTTGATTCATAAACATCTTTGCTTATCTTTAGAATTGAAGTCCAAAAGGGATGCATATCCAAGTATCCTCTCTTGCTATTGATTTACCCCAATCAACTCTCTATTTTCAGTTCTTACGTTCAATCCATTTTAGTTCTTTAGTTTTGAAAACCAAATCCCCTCAATTTACCATTTAGACTAGGTTATTAAAGCTTGGTTTACACTTAGCAATCTCTATTCCCTGTGGTTCGACATCCCACTTCCCATAGTCCACTTTATTACTTGACCGCGACCCATATACTTGCGGAATCCACCCATCACCTTTCCGCCGCCGTGGACGTCATCATCAGCTACCACCGCCTCTCTGAAGTTCCTCCGCCTGAAGCCAGCCGCCAACTTCGCCGGTCTGCCTCCCTCACCCCCCATCGCTTACCTCTCCTCTCCGTTGAAGCCCTATAGCCCCGGATCCGGCGCACCCAAGGCCAAAGACACTCCTACTCCGCCCGACCAAGGCTTGTCCACTTATCCCACCGGCCAGAGAAGTCCGACAAAGATCCTTGTTCGCCATCGAATGTAGATCGGCATTAGCGTGAGATGATCAGCATCAACAACAGAGATGATCGCCATCAACAACAGGGATGATCATCCTCAATAATTAACAACTTCGTTAAATGCGCATCAGCAGCGGCTCAAATGCATCAGCTCGATCCCGATGATTGTCATCAGCAGTGAGACAGAGAATCTACCAAAGATGACGACACTAAGATCAATGGTGTGGCAGCTTCAAATGTAATACGGATATTTTGCTACTGAAGCTGTGGCCGTGATACTGAGTTGCTGAAATTGCCGCCAAAAGAGATTTATATGTTTATATAACAAATGGAGATGTGTGAATGTTTGTATAATAAATGAGATCCCAAATACAGGGGAGGCCCTGTCGGAATTTTCAAAAGTTTTTTTTTACTACGCTACTAAGGATGATGTTGTTGTTGCTGCAGAGCCTATGTTGTTGTAAAGAATGTTTTGATGTCTTAAGCCAAGATGAAATAGCCCAGCAATCCTTTGCGATCATCAAAGCTGCTCGTCGTATAAGATGAACTTGAGATTGACATAGGTCTTGAACACAAATAAAAGAAGGTGTCATTATGAAGGTGATGGAAAAGATGAAGGAGATGTCGAAGATGATGGAGATGGTGTCATTATGTTGCTGCTATTATCATGGAGTTGTTATTATACATAAGAAAATGTTAATCTCACCTGTAATGATATTGACGCTGACCGATTTTTTTTTGCTACGCAGCCCTCTAGATTAATATCCGGTCGAGTTATTGAGATTACTTCATGCCTGATGAACTGTCGCTTGTATCTGCTATCATTCTTCTCATGTTTCTATCAAAATCTTGGTGACAATAAGATGCTAAGATCGCCAACAACCTTATGTGCGTTGCTATTGTTTGTGTTTACCTATTCATCTGAGGTTCACCAGATCTTGTTTGTATGGCTCCATTCAAAACAGGAAAATTTAGATTTTGAACCCACAAACAAACAAAAATGATATTTGTGCTTCGATATATCGTTTAGTGTCACACGATGCCAGGCGCGTATTTTCGATCCCACAACCCTCTCTTGGTTCTATGCAGCTAATGTGACGAAAAGGCCAAAGCTGATCGCCATGGAGTCTATCATCAAGAGAAGCCTGGCGTTTACATGGGAGGAGCCTCCAAGCCACTCACCAGGGGAAGACATCGACGATGGCCTTTAATGAGTGAAGTGACATTGTACCCAGGGGCTATCATACCCCATGTAATGGTGATCCATTAAGAGATCATAGTTATATGCCATGTACTACCCTTATTTCCATTAATGAATGTGGTCCATCCACTTATTAACAAAAAATGCACTATTGTAAGCAAACTGCAAGATAAAATCTTTCTGATGGTTAAAACATAGATATTTATAGATAAATCTCGCTTTTCTTTTTCATACTCAAATTAATCGCAAAAACTATAACCATATTTAGTACTAAAACCCTTAGAAAAGCAATAAAAAAAAACTCCAACAATCCATCTCAAAGGATTTTAGAGATGATCATATAGTAGATATGGATCTTCTCATCTCAATCCCCATTCTCATACAAACCCAAGCCTTTTTTTAGACCCTCAATAAGGTGGATGGGGATAAAGGAATAACAAAAAATGGGGATAACTTTATCCCTACACTAATCCAACATTATCCATCCTTATCCTCCCTTATCCACCCTTATCCCTTGGCTCTTGTCCTTTGTCCTTTGTCCTTTGTCTCATTTTAGGTGTTTGGATTCTTATTTTGAGATAAAAATACTTATACTAGGATAAGTTCATATTCAAGCACACTACAAAAGTTATGGACCATCTCATCTCAAACCAAATTACAGAGGGAATACCTTTATCTCTTACCATGCATATATTTTACAGCATATACACAAGTATTAATAAATTTAATTTTCATAAGGATATATGCATATCATTATATACAAAAAAAGCACTAAAGTGGATTGATTTTGGTATCAAACCCAATTTGTTTTTTTTTTGTCGGTTCAAGACATTACCCTCTTCAAAATCAATAAGAATTTTCTTCTACATAGATTTTTCAGCCAATCAATCTTACAATAGATATATGAATCCTTTGGTCCCTTGAGCCAAATCATAATATACTTTTTTGTTTCTCATATATATTAATACTAGTAAATTTAATCTTTATAAAGATGTATGCAATACATTAATTGTCCTTTATATATACCCACACCAACTCTAAATTGAATTATTTATTATATACTAATAATATAATAATAAATAATAATTATTATTATCATTGAGGGTAACTACCTACAAACTTTACGGACACTCTCTTTATTGAAGTAATCATTAGAACCTTTCTCTCTACCCTTTTCCCTCCGACATAGCTTCTTCATATCGCATCTTTTGTTTCTGTATCTAAATTTTCAAATCTCCACGGATTTTATAATCAACTATATTCTCATTTTAATCTAATTAAATGATAGATGTCGCCATGATTAAGGAAAACATATCCGTGGGACTACTACCCATCAAATGGAATCAAATGGTTGCATGAGTATTTGTTAGTATTCTTTTTTTAAAAAAATTATCTTTTCTGTGTTCTTTGTTCAAGCCAATATGACTTCCATCAAGTCTTTCATCTTCTTAATCTCTAACTTTTATCTAATTAGTCTCTTAAAAACTCTTGATTGTTGTGGTCATCAGCGTGTTATCAATATAGTGAGTGATTCATTGGTTACTTAGAATATTGTTGTTACATAAATCATACACTACTTAAAAATCGTGCTCTGATACCAAAATTTGATTGGTATAGGAAAAACCTACAAAATTTAGAGGTAGCAGAATTTATATAGAAAGTAAAAGCAACAAAAAAACCTCCTTTATTGAGATAAATCATAAATTTTTCTCGAAGACATTTATATAGAGACAATAAAAAAGATAAAATAACCTGAATTTTATCATTGTTATTAAAATATTATTAAGGCAAATCCTATCAAAAGTCATTAGAGATTTGAATCATTTCGATTTAAACTTACTTAAAATTAGATTCCATTTTCATATTTAACATTACAAAAAGCAAGGTAAAATCTTTATATTATCTTTGAAATAGACATATCTGCAAATGATGATGAATAAAATTCGTTTAAAGTATATAAATACCTTATATTTTTTTGTACACCTTTGAAGTTTTATAAGCAAAAAAATATGAAATATCCTAAATTAAAACAATTGTCACTATACATAAAATCATAATTTCAACTTTGAAAAAACCATTGTCCAAAAACACATGATTATATAAAAACTATCTTCTCATCTCGTTTAGAATCATAAAAAGATATATTGTTATCTCTCATTATAAATTTATTTTGAAGCATATAAGAAAATATCAATAAATATAATTTGTGCACAGATATGTGCATATTTTCAATAAAATACAAGTAAATGGATAGACATTATACCCAAAACTTCACAAAAAGATTATTTATGGTCTATAACATTTATATTTTTAGAAACCGTCTCATTTATTTGTTACATATTGGATGAATAAATAACTATGATTAGGAAAATTCGAAACAAAAAAAAACCCTCCAAATCCCACTGTAATTATTAGATTTTAAATGAAAAAAATATACGAAGACGTAAATCATCAAAGTTCTCAAATGATAATTTTGAAAGAGGAAGAGGCTATGTACAATCGAGGACAAAAGACTTTTTGGAATAGTTCTAAGATTGGAATTGCTTAATTAAAATATAATAATAATAATTAATAATAATATTGGTTATTGATTATTATTAATTATTAAGATTATCATAATAATTATATATATATATATATATATAGGCGTATTACTATGCAGCCGGCCGGATTACTATTCATATACGGTAGCCTCATTTTGAGGCACTTGGAGAGTATTTTTTTTAAATCCAACAGTATGGATGAAAAGAGCATCGAAAATACGCTAGTATGTAGATTTTCATACAATTTGGTAACCGTATGATCATTCATCTTAAAGGGTGAAAATTTAACCCGTTAAGATTTCTATAAAATTTCACCCTTTAAGATGAATGATCATACAGTCACAAAATTGTATGAAAATCGACATGCTAGCTTATTTTTCGATGTTCTTTCCATCCATAAGGTTGGATTTTGAAAAAATACTCTCCAAGTGCCTCAAAATGAGGCGATATATATATATATACTCACTTAGCTTTTAAAGAAATAAGGCGCTTGTCGCCTTTGTCAAAAAAAAAAGAAGAAAGCTTTCAAAGAAATAATCTATAACTATTGTATCATTGGTTTGGAAATCTAATGAGTTGGAGATTTGGAATTTCACGGGTTTTAAATGATTCAATGGCTTGTTGTATATTGTTATAGTTATGACTTTTATAATTAATTCGAGTATGCGATAAAAATTGAGAAATTTATTTATAACTATCTATATTTTGGGCCATCACCAATGATATTCATTCACATGCCACAATTAGTCGTATAGTGTTATAGTTATATGTTTTTATGGTTAATTTGAATTAGTCGTATAGTGTTATAGTTTTTATGGTTAATTTGAGTATGCGACAAAAAAATGAGGTTTATTTATAACTATCTATATTTAGGCCATCATGAATGATTTTTATGTCATAATTAGACCACTTTATGTATATATATAGCGTGGTGTGCATTTCTCTATAATGATAATATTTATTATATTTTCTATATGTGCTTTGAAAAATATTGCTTTAGGTAATTCACTTGATTGAGCATGCTCTTAGGTTTGAGTCCCCACCCTTGTAAATGGGGGGAGCAGTTTGGATAATTCACTTGGTGAGCACAAAGCTCCCAGGTTCGAGTCCCCACATCTATACACACACGGTGAGAGGTCAAGGGTGCTCGTCATCTAAGACCACGCCCCTTGATATCTTTCTGTAGAGGAGTTTATCCCCTATGTCCAAAAAAAAAGTTATTCATTCTCGTTCCGCTTGAGAACTTTGATGATTTTTCATCCTTCAAATATTTTTCATTTGAAATCTAATAATGAGAGTGGGATTTGGAGAATTTTTTTTTTAATCTTCCTAAACACATTATTAACTCATCCAAATATGTAACAAATAAATGAGAGATTTTCTATAAATATAAATATTCTAGACCATAAATAATCTTTCCATGAAGTTTTGGGTAAATGGTCCATCCATTTACTTGATTAAAATGTATTTGGATGAGTTAATAATGGGTACAAATAAAAGAGAGTTTTGGAATAGTTGTAAAATTGGAATTGCTTAGTTAAAATATTATAATAATATCGGTTATTGATAATTATTATTAATTATTATTATTAATAATTATTATTATCATAATAATTATATATATATATATATATAGACACACACATATATTATATAATGAGAAAATATTTTTCCTATCACATAGCCTTCAAAGAAATAATCTATAACCATTGTATCATTGGTTAGGAAATCTAATGAGTTGGAGATTTGGAATTTCACGGGTTTAAAATAATTCAATGGTTTGTCGTATAGTGTTATAGTTATGGTTTTTATCATTAATCTGAATGTGCGACAAAGAATGAGAAGTTTATTTATAATTATTTGTATTTTGGGCCATGATACATGATTTTCATTTAGATGTCATAATTAGACCACTTTTATATATGGAGTGGTGTGTATTTCTCTATAATGATAATATTTATTACTGTATTTTCTATATGGGCTTTGAAAAATATGCATAAACAGAAATGAGAAGTTACTCTTTTTGGTTGGGCTCGAGAATTTTGATCATTTTTCATCCTTCCAATGTTTTTCATTTGAAATCTAATAATAATGAGAGTGGGATTAGGAGTTTTTTTTTTTTTAATTTTCCTAAGCACATTATTAACTTATCCAAATATGTAACAAATAAATGAGAGGTATCCTATAAATATAAATGTTCTGGACCATAAGTAATCTTTCCATGAAGTTTTGGGTATAATGGTCTTTCCATGAAGTACTTGATTAAAATATATTTGGATGAGTTAATAATGTGCTTAGGAAAATTCAAAACAAAAAAAAACTCCAAATCCTACTCGCATTATTAGATTTCAAATGGAAAAATATTCGAGGGATGTAAATTGATACGCCCCGAATCACACATGCCACGCATCGCTGCCCCGCTCTCTCCCCATTAATACGGCACGGTTCCCAAGAGGCGCCACCATGCCTCCATGGGACTAGACAAAGCCGTCTAGAGAGACAAAAGTGAAAAATAAATCACTCTCTCATGATGATTGGTAAGACATGGACTCGAATCCTGAGGAACAAAGCTAAATACATAGAGGGGAAGTGCCAAGATAAAGGGTAAGCACGCTAAACTGAGGAAAAACTCCTCCTTCTATAGCTTCTCCAGCAAACTCTAAGCCTGATTTGACCGTCGGAGCGGGTACGGACATCAAAGCCCCTTCCCTCCTTACCGACTTTCTCTTGTTTGTCCCCATTTCAGATGAATCCGAAAGAAGAACACCAACAACCCCGTCTTCCAACAGAGGAGACTTCATCAGTTCACTAGAGATACTAATTGTCCATGTGGCAAACCAAGATTTCTGGTTAACATAAATCATCAAAGTTCTCAAGCTAAATTATAAAAATAACTTCTAATTTCTTTTTATATATATTTTTCAAAGCACATAGAAGATATAATAAATATTATCATTAGAGAGTAATACACACCGCTCTATATATATAAGTGGTCTAATTATGACATCTAAATGAAAATCCTTTGTAATCACCCAAAATATAGATAGTTATAAATAAACTTTTTTTTTTATCGCATACTCAAACTAACCATAAAAACCATAACTATAAAATTATACTATATGAGTAATTATGACATTTAAATGAAAATAATTTGTGATGGCCCAAAATATAGATAGTTTTAAATAAACTTCTCATTTTTTGTCGCGTATACTCAAATTAACTATAAAAACCATAACTATAATACTATACTATACGACTAATTATGACATCCCAATGAAAATCATTCGTGATAGTCCAAAATATAGATATTTATAAATAAATTTCTCATTTTTTTGTCGCATACTCAAATTAACCATAAAAACCATAACTATAACACTATACCATACGACTAATTATGACATCTAAATGAAAATCGGTGATAGCCCAAAATATAAATATTATAAATAAACTTTTCATTTTTTGTCGCATACTCAGATTAACGATAAAAACCATAACTATAACAATATACGACAAACCATTAAATCATTTAAAACCCGTGAAATTCCAAATCTCCAACTCATTAGATTTCTCGACCAATGATATAATGGTTATAGATTATTTCTTTGAAGGCTAAGTGACAGAAAAAATGTTTTCTCATTATATTATATATGTATATTTATATTTGATTTAATAATTATGACAATAATAATTATTAATAATAATCAATAGCCATTGTTATTATTAATTATTATATTTTAATTAAACAATTCCAATTTTAGAACTATTCCAAAAGTTTCTTGTCCTCACTCGCTCAGTCTTCCTCTTTCTAAATTATCACTTGAACCCGCCCTACCAACTCAGGAGGTAAAGGCCCTCTCCACCTGCCACGTTTCATATCTCTCCAATTAAAATTCCCAAACTACCCTTCACTCAAAAGCAAAATATCAGATATCATAAACGTAAAAGAGCTAATATATCGCGATAAATTCGAGATATTTACGAGAAAATGAGCCGTGAAGCATCACCTCATCAGGACCTATAAAAGGCCAAGCCCATCGTCTCCTCGTTCTTTGCGGTGCAAAATCAGCGAAGCGGCGACGAGTCCACAACAATGGCGCTCCGGGAAACTCTAGCCAAGATCCGCTCCCAGATCCGCGCCATTCAGACACCCGCACCGGCGAGAGCCGCCGCCATAGCGGCGATCCGGCGCCGCATTTTCCCCCAGCCCCTTCAGCGTCGGCCGATCTTCGACGCAGTGGGGTTCCCCACCGGAGACCGGCTGATGGAACGGATCCGAGGGTTGAACCGCGATCGAATCCGTCTCGACGGGCTTCTCCCGCTGCCGCCGCTTCCGCCTCCCACGCGAGAGCAGGTGAGGAAGAGGTTATCGGTGGAGGACGTGAAGAAGGTTCTCCGAGCTTCGCAAATGGCGGCTGTGCGGGCGAGGTTGCGCGCGATCCCGATGCGCAGCATCTCATATAAGGAGTTCCTCGACGTTTGCTGCGAGGTTTCGGGTCCCAAGCAAGGAATGGGGATCGCTAGAGCTCTCGATGATTCCGGCGACGTCATCGTCTTCGGCGACCTCGTCTTCCTCAGCCCCGACCAGGTCAACAACCCCTCCCCTCTCTCTCTCTCTCTCTCTCTCTCTTTCTCTCTCTCTCTCTCTAAATTTTCCATTTTTTATTTAATAATCTTTTTTTTCCTCCATTTTTCCCCAATTTTTTTCAGGATATTATCGATGGTTGTCGAGAAGATCGAATTATAAAAAAAAATAAGTAATTAATTAATTATTTTTAGAAATTCTTATCTTCTACGTTTGCCACGTGTCCTATTTAATTTTTTTTTTTTAAAATTTAGAAACGAAAACACAACAATCTGGGAAACTGACACTGAGATCAGCTGTGTGTTGGGGTGCAGGTGGTGAAGGCGGTGGAGAGGGTGATCTCGTTCGCGACGGCGATGGAGGAGGAGGAGCTGAGAGAGATGGAGGAGAAGAAGGCGGAGATCGACAGGGTGGCGGAAGGGAGAGTGAGGAGAGAGCTTTGGTGCGGGCTAGGGTTCGTAATGGCGCAAACGTTGTGGTTCATGAGGCTGACCTTCTGGGAGCTCTCGTGGGACGTGATGGAGCCGATCTGCTTCTTCTTCACGTCGTTGAACGTCATGGCCGGGTACGCTTTCTTTCTCCGAACCTCCAGGGACCCTTCCTTCGAGGGCTACTACACTGCCCGCTTCGCCGTGAAGCAGCGCCGGCTGATGAGGGATCGCGGGTTTGATCTCCAGAGGTTCAACGAGCTCCGCGCCTGCGTCGCCGGCGAGTACTCATGCCGCCCTCGTCCGAAGACGAGCGGCTTCGACTTGGTTGAGGGCTCTGAGGACTCCTCCTAATTATCCATCTAGAATCTTCATAAGAAGTTGAAAATAGAGAACTGAAAACACAAAAAGTAAGAAATGAGTGTTGTACTTATATAATATAATATAATATAATATAATATAATATATATATAACCGTTGCAGATTTGGCAAATTTAATCAAAATTAGTGTTGTACTTTTTACTTTTTAGAGTTATGTTTGTAATGAATCTAATGATCTTTGTTGGAGTATTGAAAAAATGACTTGATTATTTAATTATTTTGTTATAAAAGGATTTGATCAAAGTGGATAATGGAATAAATTAATAATATTTTTTAAGATGAATAAAAGATAAATTATCTATAAATCTCTGACACTATTTTTCATTTAAAATATTATTTTACTAAACCCCTACTTGGCCCTACTTATGTTTATTTGGGGATAACCGAGGTTATCCCTCAACACAATTCTCCGCGTAAAAAGCTTTTCCTCACTGTAAAACATTTAAGCCCAAGATTTAAAAATATAACCCACCAATACATAAAAGACACATCACCATCTTATCATTAATAACTTTGGTTTAAAAACTCCCGCCAAAAAAATTCAAAATTTTCAAAACTTATTCCTATCCCCACTTGGGGATAACCCCCAACCAAACACAACCTAAAGACTCCAAGATAAAAAGAAAATTAATAATTAAATAACTAATGGATAAGTCATATAAAATTTTATTTAAATATAAAAATTTAAGTATATATTATGATAGGAGAACAACAACCACGTGACAAATAGAATAGTAAAGAAAATATAAGCCGAATATTCCTTGGTTGCATGCATTAATTATTTATATTATCATTTTTGAAGGACGCGCCACCTTTATTCTCGTGTGGAGCCACTTTGACAACTCAAGACTCCGTTTTACTAGGTTTTGAGCCGCCTCAATAAATAACTAATAACTTAAGTAAATTTTTTTGGAAAAAAAACTTAAATAGATAATGAACAATTACTCCCTAGAATAGTGCTTTTATTGTTTAGGAGTCCCTAAGAGGTATTTATTTAGTATTATATGTTTAATTTTAAGGTCCCTGAAAATAGTGTCAGGAACTTTAAAATAATTTCCCCAAACTTAAAATATCATGTGCATTTTGGACTTAATACCAACTGGAAAAGTGTGAATGAATCAATGTAGTAGTTAGTAGTTGAGGTGAGAGATAACATTAGATACCATGTTATAATTCCAGATGTTTGCCAATCAAAGAAGGTATTTTGTTTTCATGCTAATTACATGTGGTTCATTCTTGCTGACTTTAATATGGTTATTGATTTTTCTAAAAGACAGAGGGTTGTTATTCCCATTTTGAGATCAAAGTCTGATTTTTCTTTATTGATTTTGTATCACACAACGAACTTATACTTAGCTATAATTGCATATCATCTTGTTCTAATATATATATATATATATATATATATATATATATATATATATATATATATATATATAATAGATAAACCGTATTTATTTATTAAGTATCAAAAGCAACACATTGAGACTAACATGATGTAGATAGAGTGAGGGGCATAAGTAGCTCCTCTTAAAACAAGTGGGGTTCATTAAGCAGCGAAGCTACAAAGCTCTTGCATATGACATATCTGGAGGATTTGAGGAAGAGGTCCAAATTATTTGAATTACGGATGCGTGCGCCTATCCAACCTAAGCTTTTTATTTTTTTTTTTAAAGAAGACGTTGTTCCCGAATGCATCAATCCCGTGGACTTTTAGGTCCACATGGTAATTAGTAAACTTTAATTCTACCATTATCGCAGAACCCTCTCCATTGTTGGATGACAATTTTAAAAATTAATATGAAAGAAGCATGTGACATCATTAGTTGGAATATAACTTTCTATTCTTTTTTAAAATCGAACTTTCCCGACAAACAAATGAATTGCTTACATTTTCATTCTAGTTTCTATTTTTCTCAAAACCTGACTACTGTTATTCATAACCAATCTATAAATAGTATCCCCTATTCCCCGGTTTTGACTCTTACCATGAACTTCTTGTGTTTGGACATTTATAAAAGTTGGCAAAACAAACTTTTAAATTCAAACTTTTCTCACCAAAAAAAAAAAAATGAAATCAAAATGCACCTCTAAAATTATCCTTCATATATTTATTTTAGTTTTAATCAATAACAATAAATCCAATGTTTGGTTCCCTATCAATGTCTTGCCAAGATTGAACCATTGAAGCATACAAAAGTAAAGGATATATACAAAATAAAAAAAATTATAAATATTTAAAATAGAATGCATATATATAATATATAGACCCACACTTCCAACAATAAAAACAAACAAACAATAAATAAATAAATAAATAAAACAAAAACCAACCACACTTTGACCCCACTAAATACCATTTAAAAAACACATTTGCAGATACACCCTTGTAACCCATTTTAAACATTTTATAAAAGGGGTGTGTATACAATATGAAGTTTTTCTGGGTATAAACGCAAAACGCAAAGCTCACTGATCACAGTCCCAAGCTCGACAATGGAGAAGCAGGGTCTCCAATGGCGACTCCTCTTCGTCTCCGTCCTGCTCCTCTCCTCCTCCCACCTCCTCTCCTCCTCCTCCCCACCCTATCCATGCGTTCCTCCATACTCCCTTCTTCCCCTTCTGCAACTCCTCGCTCCCCCCATCTCCACCCAGGGCCTCCTCCTCCCTCGTCTCTGCTCCTCTCCCTCTCTGGAGAAGATCCTCCAGCTCTCAAACACCGCCGCCGCTGTCCCCACCTCGGCCTCCCGCCCTACCAATGGTGGTCGGAGTCCCTCCACGGCATCGCCATCAACGGCCCCGGCGTCTCCTTCAACGGCTCCGTACACTCCGCCACCAGCTTCCCCCAAGTACTCCTCTCCGCCGCCGCATTCAACCGTACCCTCTGGCGCACCGTAGCCGCCGCCATCGCCGTCGAGGCCCGCGCCATGTACAACCTCCACCAGGCCGGCCTCACCTTCTGGGCTCCCAACATCAACGTCTTCCGCGATCCTCGTTGGGGCCGCGGCCAGGAGACTCCCGGCGAGGACCCCTTCCTCGTCTCCACCTACTCCGTCGAGTATGTGAGAGGATTCCAGGGTGAGGACGACGCTGATGGCGGCTCGATGATGCTCTCCGCGTGTTGCAAGCACTACACTGCTTACGATCTCGAGAAATGGCACAATTTCTCTAGATATACCTTCAATGCGATGGTGGGGATTTAGGGTTAGGAGATTGGATTCTTAGCTTCACGGCAGAGCTTAGTGGTGATGCTTGTTGTTCTCTTCTATCAGGTTACGGAGCAAGACATGGAGGACACGTACCAGCCGCCATTCCGGAGCTGCATCGAGGATGGCAAGGCGAGTTGCTTGATGTGCTCTTACAATCAGGTTAATGGCGTCCCTGCTTGTGCTCGTAGAGATCTCCTTGACAAAGCCAGAGGAGAATGGGGATTCAGAGGGTGAGTTCTTGTTCTTGTTCTTGTTTAGCTGTTTTTTCGGTATGCATTTCAGCTGTTTGATCAAATGCCAATATAGGTATGTCACTTCTGATTGCGATGCCGTTGCTATAATTTATGAGGATCAGAAATATGCAAAGTCTCCTGAAGATGCTGTTGCTGATGTTCTCAAAGCCGGTGAGAATCGGATTTGTTTCTTGATTGTGTTTGGAGTTTGCAAGCTTTTGGCAGCTGACCTGATTGAATTGTGACATCTATTTAGTAGTTATGAATTGGATTGTGCTTCTTTGCATGATGATAAAGGAATGGATATCAATTGCGGGACTTACTTGCTCCGGCACACTGAATCGGCGGTTAAAATGGGGAAGGTCAAGGAGGAAGATATAGACCGTGCTCTTTTTAATCTGTTCTCTGTTCAGCTGCAACTTGGATTGTTTGACGGAGACCCAGAGAAGCAGCGGTTTGGGCGGCTTGGGACCCATGATGTCTGTACTGAGGAGCACCGGCAGCTCGCCTTGGAAGCAGTGAGGCAGGGCATTGTGCTTCTGAAGAATGAGGGGAATTTTTTGCCCCTACAAAAGGGCAAGGTGAATTCTCTTGCTATTATTGGTCCTGCGGCAGATGATACTGAAATATTAGGTGGAGACTACACAGGTTTATCTCTTGCCTTTTTAGTTCATGTTCTTTCATTTGAATCATTAGATACCATTACTTCAAAGATACTTCTCACTTAATATGATTGACATGTTCAGCCGACAAAAGTTTTGGTTTTGTGCATATGTCAAGTCCATTCGATAGACTATATAACTTCTTGAGAAGACAAATGCTGAAATATGCCTTGCAGCTATGATTAAAATATTATTCGTATGTTGTATCTAATTTAGTGATTGATACTCAAAAATTAATATTTACATTGAAAAGTAGACTTTTCTAGAGAAAGAGGATTATGTTAATAGGCTAATGCTCTCTTTGAATATGATCTTATTGAGTGTCTTAATGACTGTTATTCAGGCTTTGCATGCAATCCGAAGAGCCTGTACAAGGGCCTCCAGGCTTATGTTGAGAGAACTAGATTTGCTTCTGGGTGTTTAGATGTGCCGTGTAATTTGACTGTTGGATTTGAAGAAGCTGTTCAGGTTGCTCGAGAGGCTGATTTTGTAGTTGTTGTAGCTGGACTCAATCTTACTGAAGAAACTGAAGACCTTGACGGCTGTAGTTTAAGCCTGCTGCTACCTGGTAAACAAATGGATCTTGTCAATGCTATGCAAAAGGCGTGTCGGGGAACTCCGTTGACACTTGTCCTTATGGGGGTAGCCACTTGATGTTTCATTTGCTAAAAGATCCAAAAATAGCGAGCATTCTATGGATCGGATACCCAGGTGAAACTGGGGGACAAGCAGTTGCAGAAGCTCTCTTTGGAGAATTCAACCCAGGTTGGTGAAGCTTTCACTCCTTATAAGAGTTATGACTATGTGCTACTTGTAGAGAGCTAACATAATTTTTGGGTTGAATTAGGAGGGCGATTACCGTAACATGGTATCCAGAATCATTCACTGATGTTCCTATGAACGATATGAACATGAGGGCTAATGCTTCACGAGGTTATCCAGGAAGAACTTATCGATTCTATACAGGGGAAGTGGTTTATGCATTCGGATATGGTTTGAGCTACTCCAACTATTCATATGAAATCATATCGGCACCTCACAGAATTAGTTTGTCAGAATCATCAACTGAGAGACTTATTGCTAGGAAACCTCCATCTTTGATAAAAGATGGACTTGATTACTTGCACATTGATGAGGTCTCGTCTTGCATGGCACTGAAATTTGCGATACAGGTGTTGGTTGTGAATCACGGACCAATGGACGGAGATCACTCCATTCTCTTGTTTTCAAGATCATCGACAAACATCAAAGGTGCACCACAGAGACAACTGATTGGATTTGAGCGCGTGCACACAACTGCTAATCGAGCTACCAAAGTTGAGATTTTTGTCGATCCTTGCAAACACTTGAGCATAGCAAATGAACAGGGCAAGCGGGTTCTGCCTCTGGGAGTTCATGTTCTTGAGCTGGAAGAACTGGAGCATTTTTTGCTTATAGAAGCATGAATTGAAGAGTTCAATAATTGTTCCACAGGCTGTTCTATTTTTTCTTGTGCTTCTTGTGCTATTCATTGTTGCAGGGGCAAAATTTGATCACAAAGGATGCTATTATTGGAGCACACATGCATAAAGAAAGTTGTTTATCTGATTGGTCAATAAATTTGGAGTGTCATTCATGTGTTTGTATGGATATTCTTGATTAAATTTGATCCAAGGAGAACTGAGTTAAAATTCAAAAACTTTTAAACAAGACAATGGTCATCCAAGATTCAAAAACTTGACAACATTAGTAGTTGCAGACTTGAAAAAAAAAATTTAAAAAGATAATGTAAATTTTTTTTTATTGTTTGAAAGGGAAAATAATAAATAACAAAATAATTATTAATAATTATAAATATTTAATTTAAATTATAATATTAAAAAAAATAAATAATATTAATTTATATTTAGATAATTAATAATATTGAATGAGAGTTTTAAGGTAGCGATAAAATTGTTGTTATATGATGAGTTAAAATCATAGAAACCATCCCTTGCAAAAAAATTCAAGACTGGTATAATAAACCCAAATGATCCGACCCTGTTCCATAGCACCGGATTGCTCAAATAATTAATAATATTTATTATTAATTAATAGATAATAATCCTAACTCTAAAATACAATTACAAGATCCAAGCACTACCTAAATAGATGAACACAAGGTGAACAAAGAACACCAAGTGAAATTTTACAACAGCAGCCAAGGTGAGCAAAGAATCATGTATTAAGTTTATATAATTTTACAAGAGGCACAAAAAGGTGTGGTACAACTGATTTAGACTTGTTTGCTCATCTTACTGTTACAGACATGGGATCATCTCAACTAAGCGCAAAATGAATGGTCGAGCCTTCGGCATTGTACTGTCCTTTAACTGTTGCTGATACTTTACAGATGCTTGGTGCGCTCGATGTTGGGGAAAAACGGATCTTCCTTGTTTGAATCAGTGTAAAGTTCTAAGTTCCATAAATATGTCTATGAACTGGGGCATCAAAACTCTGAACCACATCCATCCATCTCTTCTCCATGAGCAATAGTGAGTTTTCATTCAGATGACCAACAAATAGAACCGGATTTCCAAATGCACAAAAATCAAAATTTTTACTGTGCAATTTAGATTCTTGATTTCGAATTTTTCGCTTCCGATTTGCTTTCGCAGACTTTAATGATTCATATTTGTCTAGTGTTAGATCATAACCATTCGGTAACTCATCATCTCGATCAACAGGCAGCCCAAAATCAACCAGACACATCGCCCTACATATACGGTCATACCAAGCAAAGGCAAACAATAAGGGAGAGTACAAAATTGAAAATTTTACTCAACATGGTCAGAGAACAAGTAGAATAAGATGAAATACCAACAAAGAGAGCATGGCTAACCTTGTGCTGTAGACAATGACCGAAGTTGAATGCAAGGAAGGTGAAAAGGAGAGTCCAATAACTTCCCCGGGAAACTCTTGAAAGCTTCTTGGCAAAAGAAATGTGTTGCGCCTTGACCATTCACCTAACTGCTTTGCATCAACATCAAACACATAAACCTGGTTCGAAGATGTTGTAACTACAAGCACATTGCTATTCCCAGGAGGAAAACCACCAGCAGTAATAGATGCCCCATTTAGTCGAGAGATGAACCAGTGCTGTCTGTTTGAAAAAATAAAATAATGTCATTGCTGATGTTGCATACTTAAAATCAACTCAGACCACAGATACTGATTCAGGAAAGACACTGAAATGTGGCCATGTAATAAATACACAGAAGCACAGGGTTGAGCATACAATGCATAAACAAAGAGATCATCTGTAACAAATGTTTTATTTTTAGAAGTGAAAAACCAATGCTATGAGGTATGATCAATTTTGGCTGCCTTGATTTGAAAAAATTATATATATTATATGCAGACAAGCTAGCAAAGCTAGAAAATAAGAAAAATAAACAGGCCATGGCTAAAAAGAGGACAGACCGCATTTCTTACCTGTGTATCTCCAGGTTAAATAATGATATGTCCCCAAAACAATTAATGACAGCTAGCCACTGCCCATCTGAACTAGTAAACATTCTTGTTATAGGAGGTTCATTTGGTGGAATATTCAAATCGTCCTCCTTCCATGAGGCACAAAAGTATGCACTACTTCAGATCTTTTCACGTCAACAACCTGTCATCAGAATGAAATGATAAAAGTTAGGGTTTAACAATTACACCTTTGATTTTGAAAAATTGCCAAAGCAAAGAAGCCATGCTCCATAGCAATAGATTATAGGACAATTAGGAGATCCTACGCCAAAGCATAAATGGATTCATCGAACTCAGGCTACCTCATCGGAAAGTAGCAACCATAAAATGAGAGATTTGTAATATGGATTAGGTTTAAGCTATCTCATGCAAATACATTTCATGCAAAGCCCATACTATTAACACAGAAAAAGGTAAAGAAGCTTACATATATTTTTCTATCATGACCAGCAAGCATCAAGCATGAAGAATCAACACTGAATACCATAGTGTGTGCAAATGGCAACCCTTGAGGCAACCCTGATTTGTTGACAGTGAACCCACTTTTTCCTGCTTTAGGTTTTTTCAGTTCAAACAGATTGGGCTTCACATGGTCAGAATATGCAAACAGCATCCCAGTCCTTGAGATGCAGCTGCAAATGATTTTTCGAGATCTTTTGCTCTTAACTCGAGCTAGAAGTTGTGTTGTTGCATGTTGTCTAGAGGGCATACTTAAAGTAGCATTATTGCCAAATTTCACAGGCATAACATCCAAGCAATCAGATGACTGCACAAGCATCATTGGGGCCCCATCTAGGATTGTATTGTGTACCAGCTGAACAGATGGTCGTTGAGGAGCAGGGCAGATGTCATGAGGTGAGAACTGTGTGAACTCCTTCGCAGAGTAAGCAAAAAGTTTGGTGTCATCACCTGCAGAAATGAGCATAGGTACTCCCAAGTGTGCCCATTTGTGATAACTGAAACTGACAGGCTTCTCCCGACGGCGTACTTTTGTCAACTTCTCATCAGGTAATTGATCTGATAACAGGGTGGCAGCACCAGAAGGAAAGTAAAAGGATTAGAATACATTAGTAGTTCAATAAAAACGTACATGATAACTGACTAAATATAGCATCCAGATTCTGTCCAAACCTTCTCCACTAATGGGCATTGCCACAGTCAAGGCGCGGACATCATGGGTGTGAGCTCGAACATATCCAACATAAATCCATTTCTTTATTTGCTCAGCAGAATGGTCTTTATCACTTGACTCCAGCATACCACCAGATAATTTATATAAAATAACCTGAAAACAGATATCACAATAACTTAGGTGTAAGAAAAAATGGCATATGGCATCCTATTTTTTTCTTTCAAAGCAACAGCTTATTATTAGATATCTCTTAATGTGTGGTTCCCATGCCACAAACTTGGTAAAAAGATTAAACATAAGAAAGGTTTGTAGCTAGTAAAGAACATTTCTTTCCAAATGTTCATTTAAGCGTTAACTGATTCAAGTCTAGCTTCTCCATTTTTGTTATAAAAGATATTTTTCTTAGCTAATCATTTCCAATAAAATGAGATTTTGCATTTTATTACTTTCATCCTTGAGAACAGAGGCTTCTTTCACATTTGCAAATAACAAACCAACTTGAAGAAAGAACACCTCTGAACTGTAGGATCATTCAACCAAAAGGTAGAGATTGATAAATTAGAGAGAGAGAGAGAGAGAGAGAGAGAGAGAGAGAGAGAGGGGCATGAACAAACATATAAAACTAGATGATAAAAATATGGGCATCCTGAGAAATTTCTAGAATAAATTTATTGAAATTCGAGTTGAGTGATCTAAAGGGACATCTATAATTTCCGGAAAATCAGATGGAATTTGATGCAGGAGGGAAACAATTACCTGGCCATCTGAGCCGGTAGAGAACACTCTGCTGTGACTAGGAATTGTTGCTAGAGCATTGACATCACCCTTGTGGTATGTGTGAGCCTGCAACAAGGTACCATGTTGACTGTCCCAGAATTGAACACTGCCAGTACTATCACCGCTAACAAGAACCCCACTGCTGTAATGATAATGTGAATGGTAAGCACAAGAAAGAAATAAAGAGTATAATAGTATGAATGAGAAGAGAACAAGATCATCTAACTTCCTACTTATAACTTCAAAAGTAAATTTTCAACTACCTTAAATATAGTAATGACCATACATAAGTTCAGATCCACTACCCAAGCCTCCCAGCCCAACTGTGGCACCGATAAGTCTCATGAAATGATGCAGTATCCCAACATCTAATTAATCTGCAAATTTTCAGGTTTCACACAGTAAAATACAATGAGGCAGTAGAGCAATAAAAAATAATAAATAAAATGAAAGCAAGTTATCATGGGTGCCATTTAGAAGAGAAATAACAAACATGAATCCAACTTAAGAAACCCTATATTTTCAGTGGTAATAGAAGGGAAACCCATGAACTTCAAAATTAACAGGATAATTATTAAATGCATACCCATCACTACTTCCAGCAAATATATGTTTTGCATCGAGACTCCAAGCAACACTCAAAAGGCGCCCTGCAAATATGCACAATTATAGATCTGCTTGAAAAAGGAGTTTAGAAATGTGAGGACTAGGGTATGGCTCTAACCGCTAACCCTGGGAAATGATCTGCAATATGTTATTTCTCCTATATCAGAGACATTGTATACACGTACACAACCATCATCACAAGCAATGGCCACACGCTGATTTTCCATCCTTATAGAAACAGAATGGGATTCATCAGAGTCATTGTCATCTTCAGTTTCACTAGATCCTGGATCACTTTGAGCATCTACATCAGCAAACCCATTGTCTACAAGCCCTGAGCCAATTTTTGAAAAATGCAATGAATCATTGTATGGTTCCATCGCCATCTGCCAGATAGATACTCCAACAGAATCTACTACAATCTGAAAGAACCATCATTTACAGCAACAGAATAAATAGATTAGTTCTGCTGATTAACCCTTAATTTCTGTGAGAAATAAACAACAGCCACTCAAGAAAAACAAAAAGTATCCAAAATGATAACAAATAAAAGGAACATCATCACCGTTCAGATATCCAATATGCACATTACGAAGTGAAAATGAGCTGCAAGAAAAAAAATAACACGACATAATTTTGCTGATAGGCCATAAAGGTGAGAATCCTACAAGAGGATGCAATCAGTCATTTTGACCAAGTCACACTATACACATTAGGAAAGGCAGAACAGTCTAGCACAATGACATATTGGGAAAGATGAACCACCAAATTTAAAATTAAAATAAAAAACTATATTTGGTAATCCCAACATAAGCAAAAACAAGAGCATAAAATACAATATTAAAGGAATTAGAAGGAAGCAAAAGATTATATTATTGGAAATTATCCTCGTAAAGTTTTGAACTTTCCACCAAAGAAAGAAAGAAAGATTTCAAAACCCAAGAAGATAGCATTCTTGAAGTAAATGTAAATTTGACAATAGAAGAAAATTAATAATAATAAAAGCTTAGTTGAAAGCTTATGTAAGAGGTTATCAAAGTTGGTCTACTTAGATAAGTCTTCAATGTATGCACTTTCAAAATCCCATAAATCACACATAACATTCCCTGTATCTTGCAAAGGTGAGATGCACCTTGAGATTCATATATTAATTTTGATCATCAATAATGTACGTCATCCAACACTGAGGTCCTAAAATGCACTAGGAAACCATAAAACATCACAAGCAATTTGGTTGGCAAACAACTAAGAAATGAAACATAGCCAAATAAGCTTCTAAAGGAACTTCGATCAAAAACCTAATCCTAACCTTTTGCTGCAAGGAAAAGATATCCCACTCGAGATAGACCCATCAATGCTAGAAGACAGCAAACGACCATGAGCGGCGTTTCTGGAGTTCGGAGGGCACCAGACCAGCGACGAAACCCTGGAGTTCGGGTCTCCTTGAATCGTCTGCAACCAAATACCAAAACAATTGAAATCAAACACAAAAAACCGAAGATCAAAAGAAAGAGGACAGAAACGAAGCATACCAATTGGCAATGCCAACCAACGGAGCCAGGGGAAACGAGCCATATCTCAAGCGAGCCATCGTCACGGGCAGCGGCGACCTGGGAGCCATCAGGGCTGGTGGCGAGAGCCACCACCGCCGACGGCCTCCACTCCACGGAGCTATTCCTGTAAACCTGGAACCCCTTCATTGAAGAAGACCTCGGCTTCGCGAATCCGTTGCTCTTCGATCCCATCCAAGAGAAGAAGGATTGAAACCCTAACACTCTCGATCTCCAGTTCGAGCTCCAGAAGGAGAAAGAACAAGGAGGTGAGAGGGTGGCGGCTGCGAAATAAGGGTTTTGGAAGGTTGGGTTGTAATTTTATAGAAGTTGAAGGGCTTTTAAGATTAAGCTTTGGAGATGGGTCGAATAGACTTGGTCACTGGGCTGGCCCAATAACTAAAAGATTAGCCAAATGGACAAGGGAAATTTGCATTTGTAACCCTATAAAATTTTATATTTTTATATGTATATATATACTTATAAAAACCAGATTTGCATATATACACTCTAAAACACCAATATTTACGGATGTGCCCTATGTTGAAAAGTCAACTAATATTTTTTGTATTTTTTTTCTAGTAGTTAATTAGAGGGAAAAGGTGAAACAGTAGTTAACCATTGAACACGAATGGGTGTTTCGTGGGTATTTATTTGCATCTTATTAGGAGGCCTTCATTTTTTTTATAAAAAGTGCCCGGAAGTGAAAAAATGGGTGGAATTTCCTCTTCGGGTGTGTTCATTTACCCGTAAGTGGTGGGGAAGTGGGGGAAGTTGACTAACTTCTTCGGCTTTTAAAGGGCCACAGTGGGGGGTATATTCCCACTTCAGCCCACTTCACCACCCCAACCAAAGTGAGAGGCCACCGAAGTGAAGTAGATGCAAGTGAGTTTTTATATATCAAAGCCCACTTATGTGATAAAAAAAACTCAGCAATGAGCCTAAGCTAAAATGAGGGGAGTGTATGTCTAAGTGGGGGAAGTGAGTAGGTAATCATCCAACAAAGTGTTGGAATTAATTCTAAATTTCTGATTTAGCACTTGTTGTTCTGTTGTATTTTATTTGATTAAGTGAAGATTTTATTTGAAAAGAGGAAGAGAAGAAGCAATAAAGAGCAACAAAGAAGAAGTAGAGAAGAAGAGGGGAACTAGTTGATATGGGTTTATTTTATACACGTGAATTAGAAGGGCAATTGATTGGATATCAAATTCGGGTTATTTATCTGACCCACACAAAGACCGATCACAAACTGTTTATGTGCTTACACATGGGGGAATGGTCATATCTTGGCATTCTATAAAGCAAACCATAGCCGCTACTTCTTTGAATCATGTAGAAATACTTATAATTCACGACGTGAATGTGTTTGGTTAAGATCAATGACACACTATATTTAAAAAACTTGTGACTTGTTGTCTCAGAAGAATAAACCAACAGTATTATATGAAGACAATGCAGCTTGCATAGCTCAATTGAAATGAGGATACATCAAAGCGATATAGAACAAAACATATATATCAAGTTATTTTTACACATGATCTTGAGAAAAATGGTGATATTAATGTTTAGAAAATACAATTTAGTGAAAATCCGCAAATTTATTCACTAAGGCATTACCCACTTCAACTTTTGAGAAATTTGTTTACAAGATTGGGATGTGTCAGCCTCGGGGATCTTCAATAATGTTCTCTTTAGGGGAGTCATATACAGCGTTGTACTCTTTTTCCTTCATCATGGTTTTATCCCATTGGGTTTTCTTGATAGGGTTTTAATAAAGGCGTACAACTCTTTTTCCTTCACTAGGATTTTTTCCTACGAGGTTTTTTCCTAGTAAGGTTTTAACAAGGCTGATTCCTATACAATGGACATTCAAAGGGGAGTGTTATGAAATATTCAATTGGAGTGAATGTCCATTACGTTACCCTTACCCTTTTATTTCTTAACTTCCCATTTCTTATCGTTTCATTTGCCCAAAAGGTTTTTCCATTCTCTTTTGAGTTCTATATATATATATATGGTTGTATCCAAAGAGTTGAATAACAACAAGAACAAGAAGAAGAACATTCTCTACATCTCTTTTATCTTACTTTCTTTTGTATTTCTCTTTTCCTACTATTTTCTGTAGTTTTTATAAGGTTGTTGGAATTGTTCTCATTGGAGGCACGTGATCTGGCTATTAGGAGTGTGAACTCGTGGTTAGAAGTTAATTGTTTAACTGTTAATTAGCTGTCTTTTTAAACCATATTAGCATTCTGTTATGCCATATCGGCACGGCATCTTCTTCTTTGTATAAATAGCAATTGTATTCAATCACTATGGCATTCAAGAATTTCAATCAATACAATGAAAAGCTCTTCTTCTTCCTCACTTTCCTTCTCTCATTTTCTTTTTGCTTTTCATCAACTGGAGCTTGGATTTCTAGCTTGATTGGTATTCGTGAGCAGCAAATTTGATTGCAAAGGTGAGAAGTTTTCTGTTTTGAAATTTTTCAGTTTTCTATGTTGATCAATTTCCATTAAAACAAACATGGTATTAGAACTTTGATCAAGCTCTTGATCAGTTCCTAGTTTGTTCTCCTTTTTTTCACTATGTGATTGAATTTCATCTTATTTTCCTGAAGATTTCTTTGGGTTTATGATGGGTAAATCTAGTTCAACAAGGTCAAGAACATCAATTGATCCAAGTGATGTTCTCTATCTTCATCCATATGATAATCCTGGGATGGTCCTTGATTCTAAGCCTTTTGATGGATTAGGTTTTGGTTCTTGGAAGAAAGCAATGAAGATTCCTCTACGGCTAAGAATAAATTGAGTTTTGTCATTGGAGTTTGCAAGAAACCTAGTTTTAATTCCTCTGAATTACCATGCTTGGAGAGGTGTAATAGCATGGTAATTTCTTGGATATTGAATGCCTTGATCAAGGATATTTCAAAGAGTGTAGTCTATACCTCTACTTCCTGTGGAATTTGGCAGGAACTTAAAGAGAGGTTTGGGCAATCAAATGACCCTCAATTGTATCAAATACAAAAGGAATTGAGTAAGTTTCTCAAGAAGCCAGTAATATTACAACCTATTACACAAAGCTTAAAAGGCTTTGGATAAGATTAAAGCCTTAAACAATCTTCCCAATATTTATTATTGTGGAGTTGTTCAAGAGCGGCAAAATTTCGTGGAGAGTCAGAAGATTTTGTAGCTATTGATGGGGTTTAATGACTCTTATACCACTGTAAGAGGAAACATTTTGATGATGAGACCTCTATCTTCTATAAGACATGCCTATTCTTTATTAATCCAAGAGGAAAAACAAAGGGAGATTTGTTCTAGTTTGCAATTTTTTTTTTCTTTCTGAAGCTGTATCTCTAAATGTTGGTCCTTCTAATGGGGAGGAGGTAAAACAATAGAAACTCAATGCAGGTTGTCCTCTAAGAGCGATTTGATGTTAAGAGACATGGTTTGTTCATTGATTACTTTAAGAAATCGGGACACACCAAGGAAAGGTGTTTCAAACTTCATGGTTTTCCAAACAATTACGGAGGGAATAAAGATAGAAAGATGGCTTGTCATGTTCAAGGAGGGAATTATAATCTTATTGTTACTTCAAATAACAATCCTCAAGCACACATTCTAGGATTGTCAGCAAGTCAATTCAACAAATCACTGTGATTGTTGAATGAAACACCAAAGCCATCATCTCAAAGTCAAAATTCAGAAGCTCCAAATATGGTAATACCTATGAATTTTGCTTCTTCATCCACTCTGTCAGGTACATTGACTAAACTTCTGAATAATTCTGAAGGTTCTTTTGTTTTCAATAGCAAAAGCAAGCAATAAATTGTCTCTAATCCCTGGATAATTAACATCAGGGCATATGATCACATTTGTTATGGTGCAAAATTGTTTGAAACCTTAAATTTTTTGCCTAAGCCCTACCAAATCACACTTCCTACTGGTTTTGAAATAACTGTCTCTCAAGTGGGAACAGTTCAACTTGTTGATAACCTCCTTATTTATGATGTTCTTTTAGTCCCAACCTTCCACTATAATCTTTTGTCTATAGGCACGCTTACAGAACAACTGAAGTGCAAAATCATCTTTACTGTTGATTTTTACATTTTATAAGCCCCTTCAATGAGGAAGCCACTGGTACTTGGTAAAGCCTTTAAAGGCTTATGCTTACTCAATTTACATGAGAAGGAGACTATGAGATTCTACTCCACCAATAAAGACGGTTCTTTTGTTGACTGTAATTTTTCCAATTCATTGGTGAACCTATTTCTATCAACTCTTGTTCTACTTGTTCTTTTCCAATTTCTACTAATTCTGTAAAGAACACTTCTATCTCTTCAAATTTACATTCTATTTCACTTTGGCATAATAGATTGGGACATCTACCTTTGAACAAGATCAAACACTTGTCTTTACTCAAAGGGAATTATTTTTCTGTTGATAATTTTCCTTGTAATATATGCCTCAAGCTAGGCAGCATAGACAACCTTTTCCCCATAGTCAGATTCACACCAATTCAATTTTACACATAGACATTTGGGGCCCAGTACACAAGATGGTTACAAATATTTTCTCACAGTTGTTGATGATTTTAGTAGAGCAACTTGGAGTTATTTGTTAGGCAACAAAAACAATACCTTCTCTATCCTCAAATCCTTTATTCAAATGGTTGAAACTCAGTTTCAAACTAAAATTTAAACACATAAGGTCATATAATGCTTTTGAATTAGGTTCCAGTCTTGAAATTAAGTCCTTTCTTGATAAGGGCATTACACATCAAACTTCTTGTGTTCATACCCCACAACAAAATGGGGTAGTTGAAAGGAAACACAAACATCTTCTTGAGTCTTCTCGGGCACTGCTATTTCAATCAAAAACCCCTCTTAAATATTGGGGTGAATGTGTTCTCACTGCAAGTTATTTGATCAATTGTTCCCATCCAAGGTCTTGCATAACATGACACCATTTGAAGTTCTTTTTGGCTCACCTCTTGTCTATTCTCATTTGAAAACTTTTGGATGCCTATATTATGCTTCAACTTTAGAAAAAAGGCTTACAAGGTCTTAGATCTTGATACCTCTCAAATTCCAACCTAGAGCTAAAGCCTGTGTTTTCATTGGTTATCCATATGGTAAGAAGGCTTACAAGGTCTTAGATCTTAATACCTCTCAAATAATTGTTTCTAGAGATGTAATTTTTTATGAAACAATTTTTCCTTTCCATAAACTTACAGTAGATGGTCTTAATCACTTACCCAATACAATTATAGACAATAGCCAAAATGATTCAAAACTTCTTTCTCCAATCACTGATGTTATAACACCCATTAATTCTTCAGAAAATTCCTTCATTCCAGATGAAATTCCTTTCAGCAAAAATTTTCCATGTTCAGTAAATCCAATTATTGATACTGTACCACCTATTAATTCACCTATTCCTCTCATAAAATCCAATAGAACACACAAAGCTCCTTCTTATCTAAATGTTTACTTTTGCAATCATGCCAAAGCCAGTGGTTTTCACAATATAAATTCATGTTTAGTAAACTGCTTACATGTTGTCACTACTACATATCCTATACCCAATCATGTTAGTTTTGCATCATTACATCATTCAAATCAACAATTACTTGTTATGCCAACTATTCTCAAAGAACCACAAACCTATGAAGAAGCAGTTATTGAAACCATTATGGGAAGAAGCTATGCAAAAAGAGTTTCAAGATCTTGAAGCAAACAAACATGTGAGCTGGGTTGATTTGAATTACAACTATAAGGAGTCTGGTTGCAATTGTAGTGAAGAGAAAATGGAGTTTGCATCAACTAAATATAAACAATGCTTTCCTTCATGGAGATCTACATGAAGAGATATATATGAAACCTCCTCTTGGCCTCAATGTCTTTGATAAAAGCATCGTTTGTAGGCTGAAGAAGTTACTCTATGGCCTTAAGCATGCCTCAAGACAATGGTACTCCAAGCTGTCAAATTGTTTAAAAGCTGAAGGATACCTGAACTCCAAGAATGATTACTCACTCTTCTATAAGAAAACATGTGAAAACTGGTAACTTTCCTTGCAGTATATGTGGATGATATTCTCATGATAGGGAATAACATGAAATGAAGGAATTGAAAGAATATCTTGATCAGAAATTCAAAGTCAAAGTCCTGGGTTTGCTACATTTTTTTTCTAGGAATAGAAACTGTTCAAGGAGGCAATCTAATTCTCACACAGAGAAAATTCACCATTGATTTAATAGAGGAGTTCAATTGCCAAAGTTTCAATCTAGTCTCAAGTCCTTTCATCAATGCTGTTAAACTTAGCTCAATTGTGGGAGAACCGCTTAATGATCGAATTGTCTATAGAAGATTAGTGGGAAAATTGAATTACCTCACTAATACAAGGCCAGATTTGGCCTTTGCAGTTTAGCACCTTAGCCAATTCATGTCAGAACCTTGAGTACCACACTTTGAAGAAGCAATTCATGTAGTAAGATACCTGAAGCAAAACCCAAATCAAGGTCTATTGATGAATTCTGAACATTCTTTTCAACTAGAAGCAAATTGAAAATTGTGACTCAGATTGGGTTGCATGAACTCAAATTAGACATTCAATTAGTGGATTCTTCATTATGTTAGGGAAAAACCCAATATCATGGAAATCAAGGAAACAAAACACAGTTGCTTTATCTTCAACTAAGGTTGAGTACATGTCAATGAGGAGGGTGTGTTCAGAACTAGCTTGGCTCACTAGACTTCTCCATGAACTCACAGTCCTTGCTGTAATTTTAGTTCCACAAAAATGTGATAGCCAAGCGGCAATATAAATTGTTCGAAATCCTGTTTTTTATGAAAGAACGAAGCACATAAGCATTGATTGCCATTTTGTGAGAGAACAACTTAAGCTATGCAAATTTCACCCCAACATGTTCCAACAAAGCATCAATTAGCATATATTTTTACCAAATCTTTATTAGGACCTCAACACCATAGTATTCTATCACGCCCTGACCCGATCTCCAGGCCTCGGGCATGTGCACAAACCGGTCGTACCCAAGTAGAGGCGCACCTCACTTGGATACAAGGCCTAGGTGAATCATAAAGCATGCAATATAATAATTCAAATAATGTAAATTAATAGTTCAGAGTTACAACGGAATTAAAAATACAAGTTGGTTTAGACACCCTACAAAGGTTATGGCCCTACAATGGTCCTACAAATGAAATCTCACACACAAAGGAGATAGGTGGTTCTCGAACCTCGACAACGATATCCCAAGACCACGTGCAACACCTGAATCTGAATAGGCTATTGTTCAGAACCTGAAAAAGAGAAAGAAGCAAGCGGAATAAGCTTTCGAATGAAAAGCTCAGTAAGTACTCCCACAGGAAGTACAATGAAGTCAATAATGTCAACAGTGATCCAAACAAAACACATAAACATATCATGAATAAGGCTAAGCCAAATACAAAGGGATCACTAACAAATAAGAAGCACAAAAATAGAGCAAAGAGTCCAATCAACAAACAACAAGGTGTTCAAAAACTCTCTAGTCTTCTTCAGGACAGTCATCGACCTCAGCCGATCATCAATCTTAGTTAGAAACAGACCCTCGAGTCTGTTAGCGCTCCTTCATATACGTACACGGCCAGCATATCATCCCACTGACGGGTGGACAACCAGGGTATCCTTCCCCTGACAGGAACACAGGACGAACAGGGTGTCCTTCCCCTGAACGCCAGAACTAAATCTGCACCGAGAGGGAGAACCCACAAAACAAGAAGAACTGACACATAACCTGCCCGGATGGAGCACAGGCGCACGTGTTTCTACGACCACGTGCCGATCAACGAACAAGTATATATAGTAAATACTATCTCACAGGAAACAAGCATACACATATAACATAGTAACAATTTAAACAAAAGGAGCAACAACCATGTGTATGAAACAAGAAATAATCGCAAGTTACAAGAAAGCATGCTGTCAAGAAACAGGAACTAACCAAGCCAATCAACCAATGTGCACAAGCACGAAATCAAGAAAACAACGAAGCAAGAACATATCAACAAGGTAATAATAAAGCTAAAGAAAACCCCAAAATTGGGCGGGAAGTAGGCAAGTGTACTTACCTCAATCGAAAGGTCTACTCAATCAATTGACGTCCCTCCGGACGTAGCTTAGCGCTTTACGTCAATATCTGGTTAATATAACAATGGTGCCTTAGTATCTATTTAAATTATCAAATAGCTCATTATCTTATTACTATCCTTAATTAGGCCGAGGGCCATTATCATTTAAGTTAATAAACTCTACCCCCCCCCCCCCCCCACCCCCAATCGACTACGTTACTGTAACCTAGCAGTTAAGGTTCCCCATCGTGGCTTTGGACGTTTGTGTTCGAATCACAACACCTACAATTTCTATTTTTATAACTAGGTTCCAAAACTTGACTAAATCCAACTTGAGTTCATCTTCAAATAATTAAACTCCACTGTTTCGAAAACAACTTACCATATCTTCGTGGTTAAGACCTACTACGTTGGCTAGGGCGGTCTTGGGTTCAAATCTCTCCACTTGCAAATTTTATCCATTTTCTTTTATTATAATTTAACAACTTGGTTCACAACATGATCAGACCCAACTCTCCAATTGCATGAATCCAATTCCCTCAATTAATTGGACCAACCCATTAGTTGATTGGGCCCAATCCTTCTGAGTTGGCTAAGCCCAACCACCTTATTAACTGGTTCAATCAACTTACTGATCAAGCCCAAACCCCTCATCCATCTAAATTGGTTTGTTTTTAAAGGGCAAGATTTAATCTCCACTTGACTAAACCTTATTTGTTTTTAAAATAGACTCAGCCCAACTTAACTGATCAAACCCAAACGCAAGTCAATTCGCTTATTATCCTAACTTGATCGAACCCAATTGATTTAAAGGAACCGAACCCAATCGAATCAATTCACCGTAACATCAAGTCAAACGTAACGATTTAAACCTAACTCAACTCAATGGGCTCTCTCAACTGGTTTGAGAATCGAGACTCATCTTCAACCTCCAGGCAGGACCTCGTCGAAGAGAAGTCTGCAGCGATATTACGTCAGCGGTAGTGCGTGAAGCGGCCGGGAGCCTTCTACTGCTCATGTTCCACACAGGTCGGTGATGGTGCGTACGTACCGCGTGAGCCCCTCCTAGGCAAGCGGTGGCATAGTTGAGCTTTTGCTTCCCTCACTAGAGTCCCCTCCCCCTCTCGGCGAATTACATCCCTCACCGATGACTAGTTCCACGACAACAGATGGACGGAGGGCCCCCCAAAAGCTTTCTCTCCCTCTCTTTTTCGATGCTATCCCTACTTCTACATGCATGCGCAATAACTAACAAAGAACGGAAAGAGAAGGGAGACTCACCGGAGAATGTCACCCGTCGTGGCGTCCCTCGGGGTGAAGCTTTGTTGTTGCTTTCACACTTCTCTGGAGAAGATTTCGGCTCCTGTGAGCGCACCCTTCGCCGATCTCCTTCTATACTGTCTCCTTGTCTCTCAGTATCTCTCAGAGAGGGTGCAACTTCACCTCTGCTCAAATGATGGGAGTAGGGTTCCAAGACTCCCTTCTATTTATAGACGCTCGCGAGGAGGTTACGAGTAATTTTCAGATAAGATTCGAAGTTTATCTCTAGTTTAAATCTTATTTTGTAGCTCTAGGGGAAATGATAAACTCTACGGCGATACACGTGGTGGCAACGCGCTGGAGAAGAACACCACTCGTGCCTCACGATCAACTCTCCATAGAGCGGACGGCCAGGATAAGAATATGCAATCCAACGGGCATCATCTCATTATCCTGTCTCATAATCGTCTCTGTCTTGGATCAACAGCTACCATTAACCCATGATGAACGAGTGGATATCACAATCCTGCCTCGAACTTAAGTGAACATCAAAGATGGGTGGTTTAGATTTGTCCGCATCGTAGGATCACAAGTATAATGGTCTTGATGTTTGAAACGAACGGTTGGATAGCGCTTCTTTGCCTCGAAGTTAACTGGTTTCTAAGATGGGCGACTGTGAAGGTTTCATCCTATTGAAAGTGAATGAAGGGTTAAGATCACTGCTGGTGCCTCGAACTTACGTTCCATCTCGCTATTATTTAATCTCAACCGTTTATTCCCTTTAATACCCTTCTCTGCATGAGTTTCGTGTGATTTTGGCAAATGAGTCCTCCCTTTTTAATTTGTTTGCATGCAAGTCCCTAGGCTGTGAGAGAGACACAATTATGTTCCAGTCCTCAGCTTTTCCAAAAATTTTAATTAGGTCCTTGATGGCTCCAATTAATCCTAATTAAGGGTTTAGCCATTTTAATCCCACTTTACACACAACATCCAAGCTTGGGAGATCTCTTTAATCAACTAATTAATCATCTAATTACTTAAAAGAGAATTAAGAAATTTTATTCCAATAAAATTTCAAACAAGTCCAATCTTGGAAGACTCTCCCTTATTTACCAAACAATTAAGTAAATAACTAATTAGAAAAAAAAACAAAATAACCCCTAAAATCCCTAGATTTTACATATTTTATCCAAGTTGGGGGTGTTATAACACTTTCGACACCTTCCAAGTGGGGGGGAATGCATTAAATTTCTGATTTATCACTGAGTGAAGATTTATTTAAAAAGAGGAAGAGTAGAAGCAATAAAGAGCAACAAAGAAGAAACAAAGAAGAAGTAACTAGTTGACTATTGGAATTGTTTTCATTGGAGGCACGTGAGCTAGCTATTAGGAGTGTGAACTTGTGGTTAGAAGTTAATTGATTAGCTGTTAATTAGTTGTCTTTATAAGCCATATCAGCATTTTGTTATGCCATGTCAGTATGGCATCTTCTTCTTTGTATAAATAGCAATTGTATTCAATCACTATGGTACTCAAGAATTTCTCAATACAATGAAAAGCTCTTCTTCTTCCTCACTTTCCTTCTCTCATTTTCATTTTTCTTTTCATCAATTGAAGCTTGGATTTCTAGCTTGATTAGTATTCCTGAACACCAGATTTAACTGCAAAGAAGTGAGTTCTCTGTTATGAAATTTTTCAATTTGCTATGCTGATTTCTATCAAGATAAACACAAAATTACTAATTTTTATTATTATAATTTATTTATTTATTTTAAATCTTCATTATATAAGCATTATTTATTATCTTGAACCTTAATTAACTGTAATTAAGTTCTAAATTAACATGAGAAAAAGTTGTAACTAATTTTGGAAAGTCATAAGAGATTTGTTATTTGTTGGATATTGCACATAAAAAAAAGGTATTATTTGCAAAAGATTTGATTAAAATACACAAATTAGATGAATAAAGCTTCATAAAAACAAATTAAGCATCCAATATTGGGAGTTGTTGGCTGATTAAGTTTAACTCATAAGATTAATGATATATATCATGACTAGACTTCCCGAATAGATTTCATGAAATGTTCTCAACCATCCATGTCATCTCGAGATGGTGGTATTGATGATCTCGAGATGACATGGATGGTTGAGATCATTTCATGAAGTCTATTCGGGAAGTCTAGTCATGATATATATCATTACTCAACTCATGATAGTTCAATTTTATGATTTAGATTATTGGTAAACATCATTGAACTCTTTGTTTTTGTTCTTATTACTTCTAATGCAATAATGGTTAATTTATTCAAAAATAAATTATTATGGGTAAAATATTTAGCTACTAAGATGCCGATACGTGGCCCGCTAGGATGATAACACGCCGATTATGAGAAGTTTTAAAAAGTAAATCACATGCGGGATTTAAAGGTTGATTTTGAGGTGATTGGGGGGGGGGGACCTCTTCTTCAAAAAGACTTCTCTTCTCCATGAAAAAGTGGCATCTTTGATCAAGCGCTAAACAAATCCTCCAACCCATCGCCATTGCCGGCCACCTCCACCTCCAAGCCCTCGTCTTCCTCTCCTCCAAATCGATGGCGAAGCAAAGGCTCCTCTCCATGAAGCTACTTCTCAAGGGCTCATCTTCTTTACCACTAAGGGAGTGTTCTTTTCCCCGAAGGTGACACTTCCCCGATGTGAGGCGGAAGTGGGAGTTCCCCGAACTGTACCGAAGTGGTGGAAGGGTAAGACATGTTGTGTTCTTTCTAGCAGAATCGGTCGGCCTCGAAGTGGTCACTTCTCCACTTCAAGTGTTCTTTTTGTAGAAAGTGGTTTCACTTCCGAACAAGAGTTCCCCAATGCGTTCTTTTAGGGGGAAGTAGGGAAGTGAGGGGTAGTATGTATGGGATGGTCTATTTTGAAAATTTAACTAAGTATGGCGATGTTTAACAATTGTATTTTTTTTTTATGCTATTATAATGGATATATAATTAATATTATAAGTTAATGGATAAAATTTAAAAATTAGAGAAAAACAAGACTATGATTAACAATTGTAATTTTGATGCTATTATAATGGATATGTAATTAATATTATAAGTTAATGGATAAAATTTAAAAATTAGAGAAAAACAAGACAATGATTCACAATTGTATTTTTTTAGGGTTTTATAATGGATATGTGATTAATATTATAAGTTAATGGATAAAATTTCACAATAATTGAACACCAAATTAGCTTAACAACTAATAACAATCCCACATTCATTACAAAGAACAATCCCACATTTGTAATGGATTTATGTAAATATTTTTTTTCAAACTAAGAACAATCCCACATTCATTACAAAGAAAATATGACAATACAATCTCTATGTACAAAGTCACTGCTATGAATGAAATGAAAAAAAAAAAACTGTTTGGACAAGATACATTTTCAAATAAAACCTATAAAAGCAGCAGTAGTACATGAAAATTGTTTTCTCAGTGTGGAGAACATGAACTTCTCTAACATAGTATTGCTTGTATTGCTTGTATTGCCTGGAATTTAGAACAAGACAACAAAGATATAACATAGTATTTCATCAAAACGATATTGAGAATTAAAACTAACATAGTATTTCATCAATAGTCCACAGCAAAGATTAGCATTCAACAACAACACCTACATAACATAGTCCATCAACAAGATAAGAAACAAGTACCAACAAAAAGACATAACATAGTCCACCACATAGACCATCAGCAGTAACACAAAACAGGAAAAAAGGCATGTTTAATTAGTCACCAACAAAAGATAAGTAGCAGTCCAGAGCAAAGATAACTTCAACGTCCAAGGAAGCTGTCCATCCACCTTTTACGCATCCCGGGCCTGCGATGCACAAAGCCACGAGCATCACCTTCATTACAGCGAAGGTGATCATCGGCCCTCTCAAGTTCTTCTTCAGTGTACTCATCATCCATAGAAAACAACACTACAGACAGATTCTCGATCCAGTGTACTTTAGATTCTCACAGTGTGCAAGTCAGTTCCCCCACACCCTTGGCAATCTCCTTTATGGCAGTGTCGAAGGTCGCCCTTGATGTTCGACTTTCCCTGGAGCCAGTTGGGGTAGAAACAGAAACACGGGGTGTTTCTGGAGGCTGACTTCCTTGCTCAATAGGAGTTGCATCCATGTCCTCGACATCCGGCTAAGTTTCATTCACCCCCTCGTTATCACCTACCCCAAAATTCTCATAGATAGATCGTGAGAACTGGCCCGTGGCTTGATCATCACCGCAAATCAGGCGTAGCTCCTCAAGATTATTGATTGGTTTGTTCAACCACTCCTTCGATTTAGGATGCACCTATCAGTTTTTCAATTTACAACAACAAATCATAAGAATGGGTCATGAAAGATGATATAATAACATAAATCTAAAATAAAACAATACCTCAACGAATGTGCGAAATGTCTCATCCTCAAGTACAAACATTTTTTTTTCATCATTCCAGCCAACCCCGCTGAGGTCCATGACCTTCTTAAGTTCTTGGTAACGTTGCTTTATTGTCCTCATATGATTTTCAACATTGTCGGCATCCATGTTTGCCGGCAATGTAAATGACCTGTTGATAACGGTGACAACCTCAACAAAAGCCTGTCTCTTGAAGGATTTGTCCACCTTCAGCCCTGCACGTACCATCTCCGCAAGAAAAGGTATGAGGATATCATCCATTTCTTTCGTCCATCGTTTGTTTGGGGTCCCCTTTTTTTTTGAAGCCACTGAGCTTGAACCGGAATCTGTACCCATAGGCCTCTTTCCCAAATTTGACATTGTTCCTATTTGAGATATATAGATAAGTTAGTACAACAAAGAATTAATGTGAATCATTGGAAGGGCATTAGAATACATGAATCAATAATAAAAATTACAAAGAAACATAGCATATTAAAATAAACACAGTTGAGAGCACAATTTGGACAAAGATAGCATAATCTATATAAACCTATAGATCTGTCTCTATAGTACCATCTGATGACAATGATGATGCTGGAGAACAAAAGTAGATTGTTGTGATCATGGGAAGAAAAAGGTTTATATTAACCTACAGATAAAACACAGCAGTACCACAAACATCTCTCTCCCTTTCCCACCTCTGATGTAACTTGAACAAAAGTCCTTTGACCTCACTTTACTTGACTACATATCTACATAAAAACACAGCAGAAAATAGTTCAACTTTATCCCCTAAAAAATTTGGACAAACAATACTGGAAATTAATGCAAAACACTTCCCGTTTCAAACACTTCATTCCATGTATTAATGAATTCAGAAACTTGGAATGACATTGAAGGTTAAATTACTGAATAAACAAGTTTTGATCATATTTGCTGTTAAAATAAACAAGATTTCATTCTCCAAGAAGCTGACAATTATGTCAGTGTATTGACCTGTCCAGAATACCTCAACAATAAAACTTGATTTTTTATTATATCAGTAACTTACTAATTGAAAGGAACTATTCCATGACTAGTTGTATCTATCATCTTATTCTTTTTTATTTTGGAAAGATCATCTTATTCTTTATGGCAATGGTTTTTCATACAGAACAAACATTGTATAATAAATAACTGAGCTAGATAGCTAATAAAAGCTAATAACCCAACACAAAGAATGATTATCCAAGCTGAATTTCATTTTATTGAAGAAACAAAAAAATTACAAAAAGTAACACATAACAACCATTTGAGAAGCAATCTAGAGCCATAAAAATTGAAAGCTTTGCCTGAATAACCATCCTCAAAATATAAACTCAGAAAATCTGGTTAGTTTTCTTGATATTATCCTAATCAATTATGACAAAAGAGAAGACATGCTATGAAAAGGTCTATTAAAACAAAGGTCCACTTCAATATGCTTTTCCACAACATCCTAATTAAACCAATCTCTGATTCAATACTAATGTACCATGAATCATAATACATTAAACTATATCCAACTTAAATCCAATAAATATAAAAAAAACCAATCTTTTTTTTAATTACTAAAGTGGATAAACTGTATGATGATCTTTCTTATTGACCCAATCTTGGCAAATTTTGTTATCTTCATCCAATTAAATTTCATTTTCAAATGGCTTACTTATGATGGACGTTTTTACAGGCTCAATCTTGGCAAGCTGTTATGTTCATTGAATTTAATTACCTTTCTTGATGCTTCTTGACTCAAAGTTGTTAACATAGGTAATTCTTTTTGGTGTGGTTTATGGTTTACATCTCCCTTCAGGTATACCATACCTGCTCCACATATGGAAGCCCTATCTGAACTGGTTGCAATTTATCCAAATATATATGAAAAAGCTTTTTAAAGCTAATCTAGGGAATAACAGCTTAGATTTCAAGGTAACTTTTTGGTCATTTAAGACTTCTCTTAATGACAGCCAACACCTTATACTATCTGACTCAGCATCCTTCTACTACCACAAGAGTACTATTTTTACAAGTTATAAAGGAGTCGGTAATAGTTAGTTAATTATTCTCTTTCTTCACCAAAAAAAAAAATCTAATGTTAGGCTTTACTTATGTTTCATCGTTAAACCAGACCTGGGGTTTGGTAAGAGTGGAACTAATTAAAGAAGATGAAAAATTATTGAGCAAGAGGGGGGAATAGGTTTTAAATCAGTTTCATGCCAACCAAACTTTGTAAGATAACAATAAATCAGTTGTTGCATAATATGAAACCATAAATTCATATATTAGCATAGATTCAATTTCAACAAGAATCCATCAAGTACAGTAGGCTAATTTTTTCAGAATCCAACAATAATGTGCTTTACTTAATGCAACACAAAAATAGAATACAAAAACTAATTCATCAGATAGTTGCGTTATGGTTGATGTAGTCATGCCACATGGCCTCCGCAATTTTTTCCCGTATCATTCTCCATCTCTCACCATTCAATCGTTGTTCCCTTGGAGTTAGAACAGTCTCTTGTGTTGCGGTGTCATCTTCTACCTCGAACTCCTCACCCAATAATATGTCATCGGGGTCAACGTCCAAGATAAGGATGACGCAACACGTGAGCACCAAATCAACCTGGGTCTGCAAAGGGTGGAAAGGTCAAAAATCTAGAATCCTAAACCGATTTTTTAGGAGTCCAAATGCTCTCTCTACCTTCGACCTCAGTTGTGAGTGCCGAAGGTTACATAGCTCATACATATTCGTCTGTCGACGCCCATAATACTCCTTCAAGTGGTACCTAACTTTGCGATAGGGAGCTATAAAACCGGGCATAGTTGTATACCCTGCGTCGACCAAGTAATATTTCCCTAGGGAAAAAATAAATAAGGTTGATAATGATGCAAAATGTGATTTTACATAAGAATATTTGCAAACAACATAGAGTTTACCTTATTGTACACGTAGATTGGCCGGGGAAGGTCTAAACAATGCATCTTTCAATACTAGAAAGTCGTTTGCCGAACCCTCCCAACCGCTATGCACGTTATCTGAACTTCAAGTTATATCCACAGTACGCAAGTACATTTTGTGTAATGCCTTTGCTACCTCGGAATTTGGCGACATGTGTTGAGGGTACCCTAGCGGCAATGTGGGTACCATCAAGAAAACCAATACAATCCTAACCAAAAAGTAAAGCCAATCAACAATTATTACATATTTTCTGATCATTACATTTGAGGTGTATTGAAGTCATTGATACCTTGAAATAAGGTGCGTAAATAGGGTTAGAAGAAATACAAGGTTGGGTCTCTGTTCCGGGCTGTTTAACATAATCATCTCGGATTACACAAATGGCCCGGAGGACTGCATTAAAATATCGACTGACAAATGTATTGTATCACACAGAAGTCCTCTATCCCGTAAAAGGCATGACAATTTGAAAAATGTTGTACTATTCATCCGGATGTAGTCGGTACAGTTGTATGCGCCACCATATAATATGCTGGGCATCAATCCATTTCTATGGAGTTCCCTTTCAGTTGTTGGCTCCCGAGGCAGCGATCGAAAGCGATCACGGCTGCCTACAAGCATGAGTACTATGACTAGTATCATGTAAATGGGGGCATCAACATACAACAACTCATCCTCTTGAGCGGTATCCATTAGAATTCCTATGACACATGTGTAAATAATAAGGGAAAAAACACACATAACCTAATCTAAAATAGTGTTACGTATTAAGAACAGGCCATAAACTAAAGCAACAAGCCATAAAGGAAATAAGTAAAACTACCAAACACACAACATTTCAAATCAGGGAAATGATCAAGCAAAAAAAAATAAATTAATCAAGGATAATCAAACAAAATAAAAGAACATATACAAACAAGAATAATATTAATAATAACAACATCCTTTGATTACAAAAAAAAATAACCATGATTACAACAACAGCTAAAGGAAATAAGTAAAACTATCAAACACACAACATTTCAATTCAGGAAAATGATCAAGCAAACAAAAAAAAATGAACATAAAAGAGAATGTAACAAAACAAAAGAAACAAAATAAAAGAACATGCCCTGATTTACACAAAAAAAAGAAACTAACCATCAACATCTTACTAATGAAATTACTCACATTCAAAGAGAAAAGTAGACACAGGAGAATAAAACAAAATAGAAATAAAAACCCCCAAAAAATAAAATAACATGCCATGAGTATAAAAAATAAAACATGCCATGATTTAAAAAAAAAAAACTAAACCATCAATATCATATCATTACTCATTCTGATTAGCAGATGCTAATAAGAAAACCTAAATAGTGTTTCATTGGTTCTATCAGTGCCATAACAATCAAACAACACATTCGCATTACTGGGAATCACATCTATAAGTGCAATCAGTAGTCATTTAAACAACAATGAGAGAAGCACCAACAATTATACTGAATATGGAGCATTGAAGAATGATAAGATGTAGCAAATCACCATAAAAGTACAGACATGCTCTTTTTTTTATAAAAAACAAATATAAGTATGGCAGTTGTGGAGAAACAACAAAAGTAAAAAATAAAAATAAAAAAATCATATAACCAAGAACATGCTTTCCAGACAATTATACTAAAGATGAAATATTGAAGCATGCATACAAGATGAAGCTAAACACCATAGAAGAACTGACATTCTCTTAGAAAAAAATATAAACAGGGCAATAAAATTGAGACATCCAAATCAGCCATGATTCAAGAGCTTACAGTTAGGAAAAAACAATCAGCCATGATTCAAGAAATAAAAAGCAAACTATTAGACATTGAGAATAAAAACTGACGGAATTAATCAAGAAAGGGAAAAGATGAAAAATCAGATTTCTATAACATCTTTGTCTCAAAATCTCACTTCAAGGAATCCTAAAACCTAAAAACTACAAAATCCTTCAGGAAGAAAGGGTTTATACCTGTGCGTTGAGGAGAAGCTCACAAGAATGAGAAATCAAAGTCTCGACTCACGGATCTGTGCGAAACCTGGTGAGATTCTTGTGGAAAAAGAAATCCAAAAAAACTTCAGTCCTGTAAAACTCGCCGACCGTGAACGGAGTGGGGCGCAGTGTTAGATCGTTGATCTCGGGGCCACAGCGAGGGTAGGCCGCGAGCTATGGAAAACCGCAGGCCTTTAGTGAGGAAAAGAAAGCAAAAATTAGAATGAGAAGGTTGGGAAACTCACCGGAGTTGCGGATCTGGCCGGAGAAGACGAAAGATGTTGACCTTGTTGGCTTTGAGGTCTGGATCTGGCCGGAGAACACGAGAGAGGCGCTGTTTTTTTTTTAGGGTTTCGGTTGGAGATCGAGAGGGAGATGAGCGGAGTTCGAGACCTCGAGACGAGTTCGACAGGGTCACGGAAGTCAGGCTGAAGTGTGCTTATAAAGTAAGGTCACTTCGGCGACTTCGGTCTAAAATCGACCGAAGTCGTCATAAGCCAATTTTGGCGAAAGTGCTCACTTCGAAGTAGGCCGAAGTGGAAGTTCCCAAGAAAAGAACACCCGTAGTGTCGGAAGTGGAGCACTTCCGGACTTCCGTAGTTCACTTACCTCGAAAAGAACAGCCCCTAAGAAGCTAATCTCCACAAAAAGGAGACTCATCTCCACTAGAGAAAGACTCATCTCCATGAAATAACAAGCTCTCCTTCTCCTTCATATATGAACATCTTAATGGGATCAAGGGCTTGGAGTCATGTAAATCACCTCAATATATGGTGGATTCCCCCCCAGCTAGGGCCCGTGGTTTTTCCCTAGATTTACTGGGTTTTCCACATACATCGTGTGTTCTTGGATGCTTGCTCATTCTTCTTTTTGCTATCTTGTCTCTAAAAATTACAAATTTAACTGTTGGTGAGAGATCAGACCCAATCCTGAGGAGGATACCGGTTTTAGCACCAATAGTTTGGCGCCGTTTGTGGGGACCTTATCAAGAAGCTATGAAGATAATGGCAATAGCAAAGTCCTCCCCAAGGGGTCGAGCGACCAATGCTCTTTAAAGTCCCCCCAAGGGGCCGAGTGATCAACACTTGTCCAAGTCCTCATTGAAGGACCCGACCTCAGAGCTTGGCGCGGGGACCCTCCCGGGGGCTCGACCTCGGCCACCTCCGGACTCAAACTCCAAGTGGGCTCCTAGCTTCATGAAGGTATGGCTTATTTCCTCTCTCAAAAAGTTTATTGAATGAGAAGCTCCAAGAGAGCCTATTTTTGTATAAACCCTTCATGTTGAGCTCTTTTATGTCGAGGACGAGCCATTCCATACCAGAGCCGAATTACCTCCATGTTCTCCATGATAAGGCTGAGCAACTCCAAGGCCAAGGCCGAGAGACTCCAAGATCGAGGCTAAACCACACCAAGGGCTGAGGAAAGGCATCATCGGCTTCTGTAGGGGACCTTCCATAAAGGGCTCAACTCCATGGAGGCACCAAAAGAGATCATCTCCAAGAGAGTTCAACTCCATGGAGGCTCCAAGAGAGATCATCTCCAAGAGAGCTTAACTCCATGAAGGCTCCAAAAGAGATCATCTCCAAGAGAGCTCAACTCCATGGAGGCTCCAGAAGAGATCATCTCCAAGAGAGCTCGAAGTTTGAAACATGAAGACCGAGCTATCTCCAAGTCCGAGCCGAGGCTCCTCCATGCCGAGCTCCTTCATGAAGGTATGGCTACTTTCCTATCTCAAAAAGTTTATTTGATGAGAAGCTCTAAGAGAACCTATTTTTGTATAAACCCTTTATGTTGAGCTCTTTTATGCCGAGGTCGAGCCATTCTATGCCAGAGCCGAATTACCTCCAAGGTCTCCATGCGAGGCCGAGCCTCTCCATGCCAAGGCCGAGCCATTCCATGCCAAAAGCGAGATACCTAAGGTCTCCGTGCTGAGACCAAGCCCCTTCAATACCTAGGCCGAGCTACCTCAAAGGCCGAGCTTCCTCCAAGGTCTCCATCTCAAGGCCGAGTCATTTCATGCTAAGACTGAACCCTCTCCATGCCGAGACCGAGCTCCCTCATGCCGGGCCGAACAAGCCCCCTTTTATACCTGGCCAACCGAGTTCCCTCGTGCCGAGCTGACAGAGCTCCCTCATGCCGGGTCGACCGAGCTCCTTTATTTTGAGCCGATCGAGCTTCTTCATGCCGAGCTGACCGAACTTCTTCATGCCGAGCAAAACCTCTCTCCCAAGAGAGTCCACCTCTATGGAACCAACTAAGTGAAGCATGGATCCCAACCGTTCCAACCTAACGCTTAGCTTTTCGAGCCAACCGAAGTCCGAGAACCACTCGTCCATCACTCTGCCTTGGACACAAGCGTACTTGGGGAAGGGGGGTTTGGTGTTATGAGTTAAATTCAACCACTAAGATGCTAACACGTGGCTCGCTAGGATGATGATACGCAGATTATAAGAAGTTTGGAAAGAAAATCACATCCCTGACTTTGGGGTGATGACACGGGACCCAGGAGAGAAAGGGGGAATGGTTAAAGAAAGGGAGGGGGGGATGGGACCTCTTCTTCAAAAGGACTTTTCTTCTCCATGAACAGTGGCATCTTTGATCAAGCGCTAACCAAGTCCTCCAACCCATCACCATGGCCGACCACCTACACCTCCAATCCCTCTTCTTCCTCTCCTCCAAATCGATGGCGAAGCAAAGGCTCCTCTCCATGAAGCTAGATCCGATTTTCTTCTTAAGGGCTCATCTTCTTCATGACTAAGAAACTCGTCTCCACAAGAAGGTGACTCATCTCCACTAGAGGAAGACTCATCTCCATGAAACAACAAGCTCTCCTTCTCGTTCATATATGAACATCTCAATGGGATCAAGGGCCCGGAGTCATGTAAATCACCCCCTAACATAGTGGATTCCCCCCCTTAGCTGGGGCCCGTGGGTTTTTCCAGATTTATGGGGTTTTCCACGCACATCTTGTGTTCTTGGATGCTTGCTCATTCTTCTTTTTGTGATCTAGTCGCTCAAAATTACAAATTTAACCGTTGGTGAGAGATCAGACCCAATCCCAAGGAGGATACCGGTTTTTGCACCAACATAAATAAATAAAAACTAGATGAAGGGTTATCGATAGATAGTGCATGGCATGTATGGGTTATAAATATAAGCCTAAGTTACCATTAACAACAACATACATTTGTTGAATCTATGTTATCAGTTTAGATTGATTTCTCAAATCATGTGTGTTTTTAAAGTTTTATTTAAGTGTATCTCTTATAAATAATTTTCTGAGTAAATTGAACAGTTTTCGTGCGAATGAATCACTGTAGAAAGCACTTATGAGGGTATTTTTAACCAAAAAATAAAGACAAATTTGTTCTTAAAAAAAAATGTTACGTGTCTATTTAGCTCTAGAAGTGCTTATATCACAAGTACACCTAGCAACTTATGAGAAAAAGTAACTCCTTTGCCTTTTCACATATATAAGCCAAACAACAATGAACATATTTATGGTCTTTCTGGATGAACTTTTTTTTATTTTTTATTTTTTATTTTTTATTTAGTGCTTCTCTGGTAAGCGTTTTTTATTTTTTAGTTAAGTGCTTCTCTGGTAAGCGTTTTTTATTTTTTAGGCCCTGTTTGGATGAGTGTTTTTTTTCTCTCTCTTTTCCAGAAGCACTTCCAAAGTAAGTTAAGTGCTTCTGGGACAAAATAATCTATTTTTGTTGGCTTTTTTAAAAAAGGCAAAAGTTGTAAAAAAACTGAAAAATAATTTTTTTTTCAGAAACTAGTGATTTGTAGCTTCTGAAAAAGTTGTTATCTAGAATCTGTTTTAGAAAATATCAATTACCAAAACACCCATCTCAAACATTTTCAAATCTATTTTGCAAAGTGTAAATTACCAAAACACCCTTTATTATTATAATTATTTATTTCTATTTATTTCTATTATTATAAAATTACTTCTAGATTAACCTATCCAAACACAAAAATAACAGAAGTGCTTAACTTACTCTGATAAATACTTTTTAGAAGTCTTTCTATCAAACTTAAAAAAAGGGAAAATTACACTAAACCACCTTGTGGTTTATCTCTATATCAATTTAGGGCTTGTGGTTTAAGTTGTGACAATTTAGTACCCTATAGTTTAATCCGTGAGCAAAACGGTGCCAAAAGACTTAACCCCGTTAATACTTGCTGACGTGTCATAAAAAAATTAAAAAAAAACACTAAAAAATAGGGAAAAAAAGAAAAATTCTAAAAAATTATGAAAAACAGAAAATCTGATATACTAAAAACATCATAAATAAAATCAGGAAATCACCGAAAAGTGAATTTTTAAAAACCCAAAAAAAAGAAAAACTTATAAAACCCCATAAAATTGCTTAAAATTCAAAAATAAATAAATAAATAAATAAATAAAATATTTAAAAAAACCCCAAAAATTTAGAAAAAACTTTTAAAAAAATCATTAATCCATGAAATTTTAAAAAATAAAAATAAAATAAGCTTAGAAATTTCCCAAAAAACCCCCACAAAACTCTTTAAAAAATAGAAAAAACTCGAAAAAAAATGTAAAATGTGCAGAAAATAAAAAAAGGGGGTTGGGGGGGGGGGGGGCACAAAATGTTGGGATGTAAACAATAGTACCACATCGGGAGTTTGAAAGAATGTGAACATGCTTAAATAGAAAGGGGGCCCACCATGAAATACCCAAGTGCTTGGGTTTTATAAGTGGTGGTTACCCTCATATTAAAATTCTTAACATGGTATCAGAGCTAGTAAGTCGCTTAACCACAAGACATTAATCCCGGCTAGCCATCCATGCACGGCCCACCAAATAGCCAAAAAAAAAATAAAAAAAAAAACAAGTTACAACTGGTTCACAAAACAAACAAAGAGCCCAATTGAACTTGAGTGGGGATGTTGGGATGTAAACGATAATACCATATCGGGAGTTTGAAAGAATCTAAACATGCCTAAATACAAAGGGGCCCCACCATGAAATACTTAAGTGCTTGGGTTTTATAAGTGATGGTTACCCTCATATTAAAATTCTTAACACAAAATCTCCTAAAAAACTAAAAACACCTAGAAAATTTGTAAAATAGCGATAAAATTCAAAAGAAAAAAGAAAGTTTTCCTTTTTTCCCCTATTTTTTAGTTTTTTTTTTAATTTTTTGAAATTTTTTTTGAATTTTTAATACCACATCAGCAAATATTAACGGGGTTAACTATTTTGGCACCTTTTTGCTCATAGGTTAAACTACATGATATTAAATTGTCACAACTTAAACCACAATCCCTGAATTGATATAGAGGCAAACCACTGGGTAGTTTAGTGTAATTCCCCACCCCCCCTCCCCCCACAAAAAAAAAAAATAGTGAGTAAGTTAAAAAAACAGTTCTTCGTTTGGACAAATTACTATATGAGCACTTACAATGATATTTAAGTCTTTAAAAAATTGAGGGTATTTGGAGATATTTTTTAACAGGTATAATCCACAAAATAGTCGCTCTATTTTAACAAGGTGGCACTTTTAGTCCTTCTAATATAATTTGAGCCTTTTGTCTCCCCCTATTTTTCAAATTTGGTCTATTGAGTCCCTCTATCTAACGGGAGTTAAGTTTACGTTGAAGTGCCCTTGTATAATATAAAAATATTATTTTAAAAATGAGAAAATAATAAATACTAGTGAGGTGTGATCTCGATAGGACATCAGTGTTGGCAAATTGATGATGTCTCAGAATAAGCAGAAGATCTAGGGCTACAAGGGCTCCAACAATAACATAAATAGAGAGAGAGAGAGAGAGAGAGAGAGAGAGAGAGAGAGAGAGAGAGAGAGGAAAAGAGGTCAGATTGAGAACACCTTGAAAACCAAGATTAGGGTTTGTTGCATTTGGGGATAAATGGAAAAGGAGGATGATGTGATACCACTTCTTTGTTGTGTTCGAGGAGGTGATGGAGGACTAATGGGTTTAGATCCGTTATCATCGCCTGGATCAGAACCAAGTGTTCATTTTTTTATTATTTTTTTAATTTTCTTATTTTTAAAATAATATTTTTATATTAAAAAGCCACATCATCGTAAATTAACGGGAAATTTAACTCCTGTCAGACAAAGGGACTCAATGGACCGAACTCGAAAAATAGGGGGAGATAAAATACTCAAATTATATTAGAGGGATTAAAAGGATCATCTGTTAAAATAAAGAGACTATTTTGAGGATTATACCTTTTTTTTTTTAACCTCTAGAAGTGTTTTAGTATGAAGTTTCTAAAAGCTTGTCCTTTATTCAGAAACCAAAGCAAATCACTAAATAATGGTTTGAAGTGCACTACTTAATTTAATGAAATAAGTGCTTTTGACCCTGAAAAAAAAATGCTCTACTTATTAAAATAAGTGCTTCTGACTCTAAACAAAAAGGAACTTATCCAATAGAAAAATGTTTAGAAGTGGCAAACTTATGAGATAATAAGTTCTTCTGGCTTTGAGAAAAGCCTATCAACAAGGACCAAAAAAGAGAGTGAAAAAATGGCAAGATATGAAATATGGCAAATTATCTATAGGTCTTTGGCACTATTTGGCATTATTTCTCATCCAAAACACATACACCCAAAATACTATTACACCACCCCTCTCAAGGACCCCAAGGCAAAAAAGAAACAATACTAGGGACTAATAATTAAATAACTATATAAAATAAATACTTTTGAAAGAAAAAAAAAATCCAAATGGAAAATGTAAACAAACATTTGAGCAAAGATCCGACTCTCCGAATCTCAAAGCATCCCAAAGCCCAAATTAGAATTGAGCTGGCCAGAGCCCAAAACCAAACGCTCCAGAGAAAGAGAGCCCTAGAAAACCCGCAGCCATCGTCTTCTCCATTCACGTATCTCTAAAGAGAGAACTCCAGCTTGACGATGAGCGGGGTGAAGAAGGTGGTTGATGTGGCGGCGAAGGCCGGGAAGGCGATCGATTGGGATGGCATGGCCAAGATGCTCGTCTCTGAGGAGGCCCGCAAGGAATTCGCCAATCTCCGCCGTGCTTTCGATGAGGTCAACCACACCCTCCAGACCAAGTTCAGCCAGGTATATCACCGCTAGATCTGGTTTTTTTTTTTTTTTTTCCTTCCTTTCTTCTTGTGATTTCTCGCTGCCTTGATCGGTGGACTGGGAAGATTGAACTTGCTTTGTTCTTTGCTTTTTGATATCTTTTAGATTTTTTTTTGTCCAATTGTTGAATTTGCAAGTCATTGATTTTTTCACAGTAACAAGATTAACATATAAAGATTGAAATTTTCCAGAGTCATGGCAAAGATTCATGTGGCCTCTAAATTGAAATTCTTAGGGTGAAAACAGGATGTGATGATTTTATGGCAGTTCGTGATTTTATAGCTCATCTGGTGGGGAAAAATGCAAATTTTCCCCATTCCTCGGAGGATGTGACGGAAAGAACTATAGTGGATTCAGGATGTGATTTGAAGAGCCATATCTTAAAGCTTGGTGTACCATAATAGTGATGAATAAGATTAGAACTCCTGATTGCCATTCATAGAAAGTTATCTCTACATAGAGAGGACACGTAGAAAGTTAAATGCATCCTCTAACGTGGCTGGTTGCTTATCAACATCTTCTTTGTAAAGTTGTGATCTGCTCGATAGGATATGAAAGATTAGTATTGTTTGTCTATACCATAGCATTTTAAAGGGTACTTTTTGCTTTCTGAAATGATGACTTTGTTGCATTTCGTGCTTAGCTACATGAGTTAGATCATGGATCTATATAGCAGGAATATTCTAAATAGATAGACACTTAGTGACAAAGCGCGGCTCTGATTTATAGTTTTGTAGCAACTTCATTGCATTATTTCTATGAAGTTTATGATATAGTTGAATCATGTGATGGTATGGTAGTGTATCCTCTTTTAAATGTACATCAATCAATATTGTCTTGATGGTTATGTAAAGGGGAGATAGATGTCTTAACAATTCTGGAGTTATGTTTGAAAGTTTACTGGTTGAGTATACTAGCATTTAGAGCATGGACGGAATAGTTACTTGAAGTGTAATTAATCCAAACTTATTTCAGAATGTCTATATGAATTTTCTTTTTGCTCAGACAATTTAAATGAGATCTATGTGGGGCTCAAGTGGTGATCAATTAAAAAATTTCTGCATTATGATTGAAAATCAAATGGATCGGTTCAAGGTTGAATACCAAGCTATTAATCTATAGTGAGTTTTCCATGCCACGTTCGGCTTTTCGTCGGCTTTTCAACAGTCATACCCTTCTGCTCGGTATAACACAGCAATAAGGTGTTGGCTCTTCTGAAAGACTGTCAAACTGTTCACATTGCATACTCCTTAACATTCCTTGTAGTTGCATTTCTGTACCACAGAGCCACATGATTACACCTACCATTATCTATATGCAAACTTTTGTGAACCTTTCCATTACTATCTGGAAAGTGAAAAAATGCCTTTATGGATGTATTTTGTTCTAGAAACTAACTAAGAGGCAACTTATTAAAATCAAATTTTAACCATTTAGACTTTAAATGTCTTTGGATACCAATAATTTATTGCCCTTGCATGCCAATTGATCTACACATATTATGCCATGTTTATCCACATTTTTGCAATGTTATTTAATTCCTTATTTTTGATATTTTGTTGTATATATTTAGGACATTCAGGTTTCATATTTCTGGCAATATTTACTAAATATCAGGTCTTGTTCTAGATAAGTTGATCATGCCAATTTAGAGATGTGCACTTGAGCTTCAATTTCTGTTTAAATTGATATGAGTGGTGCCACTTAGTGAGGGGGCTGTTTTGAATTCTCCACCTGTAACTTGTACGTTCCTATTATTATACACCTCAATAAATGAATTATTTGAACTGGTCATTGCTCTCCTATTTGCACACCTGTTATGAGGTATCATTTACAGTTGACTTATAGTCCTTGCGTTATTTATTTCAATTATGTAGGAACCTGAACCCATTAACTGGGAGTATTATAGGAAAGGAATCGGCTCAAAATTGGTGGATATGTACAAAGAGGCTTATGAGAGTATGTTCTGATTCTCACTTGTGCATTTATTGGCTTAATTGAAAAAACAAATATTCATGATATTATCACAGAATACAGCTTGTTTCTGAGTTATTTTTTATGAAACGATACACTATTCTGTAGAACCATGGGAATTTTGAATTCGAACCATATTTGCATTGTTTTTTATTTTTGATTTTTTACATTATTTGTTTCATGGTTCTTTCTTGTGAAGATTTGGTTATCGTGGAGAACTATATGATATATGTGATATAAAATAGGCACTAGCTCTATTTTTGGTGTGGATATGAATGTGAGTTAGATGTTTATTCTATATGTTCGTCTTATCTTTTGGAAGTCCCACATTAAAGCATGTTTCTGTACTCCTGCATGAAGTGCATATGCCTGCACATATTTCTTCCTGGGTTTGTATAAGTGCTTCATATATGTTGTTGACCTCTCTTTTCTAAACATCTTAAATTCCCCTTCAATAATCAATCATTTGTGGGAATCTAAGTAATGACTCTTTCCTAGTGGAATTAAAGTCTCGAGTTAGTTTGCCCCATGGAACTATGGACAGGTTGTATTATAGAACGACATTCTCAGTATCTCATAAGATCTGAGATACTGTGCTCTTAGTGATGGTTTTTCTTTTCTTTTCTTTTGATTTTGGCATGAATGTTCAGTATATTGGACTGCAAAAATGTGCGACATTAAAATATAAAAATTGTGACCCCTTTTGATTTTGGTAAACAGAAAAATATCTTGTGATTGAGGATATAAAATCATGCCTGTATAACGACTTCAATTTACTTGCAAGTTGAAACTAGGTGCCCAAATATTTGGGTTTATGTCAAGTTAGGGTGTTAACTTTTCCCTGTAAGGATGTTTTATTTAAGTATGCTAAAGGGAGAACATTCTAGTTCTCTGTTTAAAAGAATTCTGAAGCATATTAACACTGATATGTTTGTTTATGTATCTACACTGATACCAAATCTTTCCAGGCATTGAAATCCCCAAGTATGTTGATACTGTGACACCTGAATACAAGCCCAAGTTTGATGCTCTGGTGAGATAAAACCCATCATGAGTCTTAACTTTTGTTGTATACTTATCAGTGACAAAAAGTATACCACTGAGATACTGTGATAACAGGTATAGGCTTTCTTGTATTGCAGTTAGTGGAACTAAAAGAAGCTGAACAAACATCTCTGAAAGAGTCGGAGATGATTGAGAAGGAAATTGCTGAAGTTCAGGAAATGAAGGTAGGCAGAAATATCCTCTAATACATTGCCTTTTTTCATATGCAACGCTTGCTTCGGCCTTTTAATCTAATATGGTTTATCACCAATCACAGAAAAAGATCAGCACCATGACAGCAGAAGAATATTTTCAGAAGCACCCAGAGCTCAAAAAGAAATTTGACGCATGAGATCCGTAATGATTATTGGGGGTATTAAGTCATTGAATAGATTGAACAGGTTTGATTTTTAACTGAAATAATGTGGGGTTTTCCTTCCCTTGTACTTGGGGGATACTGCATTTCTGGCAGTTTGTTTGTGTTAATACACTGTAGCTCTTTCCATATCTTGTTATCATTTCTGTTCTTTAAAATGCTTCAAACCGCAAGGCGGTTTTGTTTTTTCATATTCCCTTGGAATTCTGCCATTTTATGTGGGGTTTGCATCTAAGACATTGATTCAGTCAGATATTTGCACATATGGTGAAGATTCTAGAGTTATAGTCAAATACAGAATTTTTTAGGAAGTGTACATGGAAATCACTTCCCAAAGTAGAATTCTCTATTTAATTTGTTTTCCAGCTTATTGCAGCTTTTCAATTATAAATTGTGTTGAAGTACATTATGTCGAGGCTTTAGTTATTCGCCTTTATTTTTCCAAAAGGGCCAAATATGTTGAGCGAATGCATTTTCGTACTCTTCATATTTTAAAATATTCCATATTTATCAAGGTTCATCAATTCCGTCATAAACAATCCTATACTAACTCATTGCATGAACTTTCGAATTGAACTGAGCTCGTCTCGAAAGCTTGAAATTTCTAGTTGAATTTTGATGATCATGCTTCCAACATTTCTAAGATGATTATGCAACAATCAAAATAACACCATACCGAACAAGCAACCGAATGAATTTTAGACTGACTTGATCACACTTCATTGATAACCAAAGGAATTACGAGTCAATTTGCTAAAGCCAAGGAGTGCGGATAGGAAAGAACATGAGACCTTTCTATCAAAAAGTTAAGTGAGACGTCGTAATTTCAAAGTTTAGATGAGCAACCAAAGAAACAAGTGCCGGTACAGTTGTTGTAGGGTTGTATCAAAGATGAGCTAATCTCTGTTTTCTGTTAATCCTCTTTGTTCCATTGTACTGTTTTTGTTCCTATGTTACTTGATTTTGCGCTGATAAATTAGAGCGAAACCAAGCACCATTCAAAAAGAAAGGTCTAATACCCAATTTAGTCCCTCTATTATACCGAATCGGCCTTTTTAGTTTCTCTATTATAAATTGAGTCTTTTTGGTCTTTATACTTTCACGATTAAGAAAGGAATAATTCTCTGTTTAGTCCCTCTACTTTTCGGAAAGTGCCCTATTAGTCTCTCATCTTTGTTTTTGTGACTTTTTTGTCCCTCTACTTTATAAAATGGGACTTTAGTCCGAAGGCGGACGACATTCACTTGTTAAGAACAGAGGACAAACAGAAAAAATATCTTTTTTCATTCAATTAAGACCAACATAAGCTATATAAATAGCTTTACATAACATAACCAGATAAGACTAACAAGATAAAACTAGAACTAACAGATAAGACTAGCTAACATGATAAAACTAGAACTAACAGATAAACTAACAGATAAACTCAACATTTCCTCCCTTAAACTGAATGCCATAAGCATCAGTTTACATATCATTTGCAGAACACACTCCTAATGTTGCTCGTAGCTTCAAGAAAACATCTAGCTTGAGCGGCTTTGTCATTATATCAGCTAATTGATCTTGTGTGTTGCAATAAACTAACTCCACAGTACTAGCCTTTGTGAGCTCTCGAAGGAAATGAAAACGCACATCTATGTGTTTACTACGACCATGCATTACTGGATTTTTCGAAAGCTTGATTGCAGAACTACTATCACAATGAATGCTAGTTGTCTTGCCTTGATTCAGACCCAGTTTCTGTAACACTCTTTTCAGCCATACAGTTTGGCAAGCACATGAAGCTGCAGCAATGAATTCAGCCTCTGGTAGATAAACTTACTACTGGTTGCTTTTTTGATCGCTAAGATACTGCTCCTGAACTCAATAAAAATACATAACCCGAAGTGTTTTTTCTATCTTCTAAATCTCCAGCATAATCACTATCTGTGTAAGCAATAAGTTCATTGTTTCCTCCCTTCTTATAGAAGATTCCAAAGTCAAGTGTTCCCTTCAAATATCTTAGCACCCTTTTTGCCATTTGTAAATGAAGCTCAGCAGGATTCTCCATATACCTGCTTATAAGACCAACTACGTACATCACATCTGGTCGAGTAGTAGTTAGATACATGAGACTACCCACCATCTGTTTAAAGTGAGTCTTGTCCACCTTAACTCCACATTCATCCTTCACCAACTTACAGCCAGGAACAATAGGATTGTGAACTGAATTGCTTCTATCCATTCCAAACCTTTGCAATACCTCTGACACATACTTTTTCTGATTAATAAACACACCATTGATTTCTGTAACACTCAAGACCAAGAAAATACCTCATTTTGCCAAGATCAATCATATCAAACTCATGCTTCATGGATTCTTTAAATTCTGAGATCATCAATTCATCATTTCCAATAAAGATGAGATCGTCAACATACAAAGTAATAATCAAAATACTACCTTCTTTTTCTGTCTTGATGAACAAAGTATGCTCGTAGTCACATTTTTCAAAACCTTCTTTCAGGAAATATGTCTCTATACGACTATACCAAGCACGAGGTGCTTGCTTAAGCCCATAGAGTGCCTTTTTTAATTTATAAACCTTGTGTTCATGTCCTATTTGCACATAACCAGAAGGTTGTTCCACAAAAACCTCTTCTGTTAACTCACCATGGAGAAATGCAGACTTTATATCTAGCTGATAAATAGCCCATCCTCTTTGAGCTGCAAGCGCCACCACCAAACGAATTGTTTCCATACGTGCCACAGGTGCAAATACTTCTGTATAATCTACCCCATACTGCTGAGAATATCCCTTCACTACAAGCCTCGCCTTGTACTTGTCTACTTCGTTTTCATTAAATTTTGTTTTATAAACCCACTTCACTCCAATTTTTTTCCTCCTTCAGGTAACTCCACTAATTCCCATGTACCATTCCTTTTTATTGCTTCCATTTCCACATCCATGGCTTTCCTCTATTTCGTACTTTTTACAGCATCTTCAAATCGAATAGGATCAGCAGTTGCAAACATAGCCAGTTGAGTTTCATGATCTTCGTCAGAGAGTCCTCCTGTTTCATAGTCTCGCATCCAAACTGGTGGTCTTCTATTCCTCCCTTCATTCGAGCTAAGTGAACTTTCGGCCAAAGAATCAGAGGAAATATTCTCCTCTTCTGCTTCTACATTAGCATCAATATCAGATTCACTATCATACTCACTTCTCTCTTCATTGTCATAAAAAACAACCGCCTCCTAGTCTCGATCACCCCATTCCAAATTACACTCAATTGCTTCTTCATATTTCTTCTCCTAATCCCAGCTCTTGTCTTCCTCGAACACAACATCCCGACTTATGATGATTCTTTGTGAAATAGGATCATAAAGACGGTAAGCCTTTGATTCCTCACTAACTCCCAGCAAAACACAACTCAAGCTTTTATCATCTAATTTTGTTCTTTTACTATCAGGGACATGAACATGAGAGATACAACCAAAAACTCTGAAATACCCAATTGAAGGTTTGATTCCACTCCAAGCTTCTTCTGGAGTCTTATTTCTTACGACCAGTGTTGGACTTCGATTCAAGACATGCACCGTCCAGCTTGACCGCTTCAGGGCTAGAAAGTTTTGGGAATTTTCTTTTTGAAAGCATCTGCGTACCATATTCATAATGGTTCTCGTTTCTTTCGCTCTGCGACTCCATTTCTTTGGCAGGCGTATGCGGTCATCAACTGTCTTTGTATACCATTTCTTGTTGAGACACCGTATATCTCAATTACTTCCTTTGTGCAAACAATGTTCACCTAAAACAAGTTACACCACTCATAGAGGCAATTCATCAAACACATGGATGACATACAAAAATGTGGAAAACCCCTCAAAGCAAAGGGAAAAACCACCGGACAAATGTCCTACAATCTTCCACTATAACAACAACAATGGGATTACAAACTTCTCTAATGCACTAGAGGATCACATACATCATTAAGAGTAACACACTCTTAGTTCATACAATGCATCATCACACTTGATGGAATACTAAAGAGAATGGGGAAGAGGTTACCAAAGGAACACCAATGGAAGCTAGATCTAGGTCACCTTCTCTTGAGCAAGAGGATTGAAAGACCACCAAAGCTTCACCTTTTCCTTCTCTTCTCTTTCCCCCTTTTTCTCTAGCTTTTTTTTCCTTGAACCAATTTATTCATCTTGTTTATATATGTAGGGTTAAGTAAGTCAAGTTACTTATTTACCCATGTGACCCACACATGAGGAGGGACCCATATTGGGTTGGTCCAACCCCAACAAATCTCCCCCTACCGACTCATGTGTGGCTTTCCTTGCACTAGGAGAAATAGCTAGCTCCTTCCATTCCGGCCCAACTCCTACAATGCTCATGCTTGTCTTTTGGCACGGGTTTAGTCAACATGTCCGAGATGTTCTTCTCCGTATGGACCTTTGCTAGCTCCAAGAGTTTGTCTTCCAAGACATCTCTTATCCAATGATACCTCACATCAATGTGCTTGCTTTTGAATGAAAACTTGAATTCTTGCTCAAATGGATGGCGCTTTGACTATCACAATGGAGAACATACCTTTCTTGTTTGAGCCCCAAATCATTCAAGAACCTTTTCATCCATAACATCTCCTTGCATGCTTCGTAATGGCTATGTACTCCGGCCGGTTGTAGATAATGCAACACACTTTTGCAATTTTGATTGCCAAGACACGGCTCCCCCCGCAAAAGTGAACAAGAATCCGGATGTTGATTTCCTTGTATCAAGGTCTCCGACCATATCCGCATCGGTATATCCTTCCAATACGGGCTTACCACTTCCAAAACATAAGCATGTCCTAGAAGTGCCTCTCAAATAACGAAAGATCCACTTTACCGCTTGCCAATGCTCCTTGCTCGGATTAGCAAGATGTCTACAAACCACTCCAACGGCATGTGCTATATCCGGTCTTGTGCAAACCATAGCATACATCAAGCTCCCTACCGCCGATGCATATGGGATATTCTTCATTTCTTTCTTCTCATTCTCACTTGGGTTGCTTTGCTTTAATTTGAAATGACTTCCAAGTGGAGTATTCACCGGCTTTGCACTCTTCATATTGAAACGATCAAGTACCTTCTCAATGTACTTCTCTTGTGATAGCCATAGCTTCTTAGCCCCCCTATCACGCCTTATGGACATACCCAAGATTTGCTTTGCCGGTCCTAAGTCCTTCATAGCAAAGGACTTACTCAAAGCATTCTTCAATTTGGCAATCTTGTTAGTATCATGTCCAACAATCAACATGTCATCCACGTAGAGCAATAGAATGATAAAGTCACCATCATCATACCTCTTGATGAACACACAATGGTCCGAAAATGTTCGCTTGTACCCATATTCTCCATGAATGAGTCGAATTTCTTGTACCATTGCCTTGGGGCTTGTTTGAGGCCATACAAGCTCTTCCTTAGCTTGCAAACCATATGCTCTTTTCTTTGACTTTAAACCCTTCCGGTTGCTCCATGTAGTTATTTCTTCCAAGTCACCATGTAAAAATGCGGTCTTCACATCAAGTTGTTCAACCTCCAAGTCCATGCTTGCGGCCAATCCCAACACAACTTGGATTTAAGACATCTTCACCACCGGAGAGAAAATTTCATCAAAATATATGACTTTCTTTTGCCCAAAGCCTTTGACAACCAACCTTGCCTTGTATTTTGGTTGAGAGGAGTGTTCTTCATGCTTTATCCGGTAGACCCATTTGTTCATCAATGCTTTCTTCCCTTTAGGAAGTTCCACTAACTCATAAGTGTGATTCTCATGCAAGGATTTCATTTCTTCTTGCATAGCTTTCATCCACTTCTCCTTTTGCATATGATTTTGTGCTTCTCCAAAGCTCTCCGGTTCTCCATTCTCGGTGATGGTTACGTACTCCGATGATGGATACCTTGAAGATGGTTTTCTAGGCCGGTCCGATCTCCTCAAGGTTGTTGGCTCCCCCTCATGTGAAACCTCCCCATCTTGAGCATCATCATGTTCAATGACTTCATCATCAAGTTCATCACCATTGGCATGCTCCACATCCTCGTGAGCATTTTCATTTGCATCTTCATCAACATGTGAAGGAATCTCATCATTGTCTTGGCCTTCATCTTGGATTACCTCATTACCACGAGCCGGAGATGATACATCTTGAATCTCTTCAAAGTCTTCAAAGGTTGCTTGCTTAGGAGCTTCATCTTTCCCAAAATCCTGCAAAGTTTGATCCTCTCGAAAGACAACATCTCTACTTCTTATGAGCTTTAGTTTCTTAGGATCCCAAAGTTTGTATCCAAACTCATCATCACCATAACCCAAGAAAATACATTCAATGGATTTCATGTCAAGCTTTGACCTTTGTTCCTTGGGCACATGTACAAAGGCCTTGCAACCAAACACCCTCAAATGTGAGTAGGAAGCATCTTTACCACTCCACACCTTCTCCGGTGTTTCACAATTCAATGCATGAATGGGAGATCGATTAATCAAGTAACAAGCGGTGCTCATAGCCTCACCCCAATAACATTTTGGTAGCTTTGCCGAAGACAACATACTTCTAATCTTCTCCGATATAGTACGATTCATCCTCTCCGCCACTCCATTATGTTGAGGAGTGTAAGGGACGGTCTTCTCATGTCTTATCCCATGCTTGCTACAATAATCCTTGAACTCCCAAGAGCAATACTCTCCACCATTGTCACTTCTAAGGCACTTGAGAAGCTTGCCGGTTTGCCTTTCAACCATAGCATGAAACCTTTTGAAGATCTCAAACACATCACTTTTATTCTTCATGCCATAAGCCCAAACCTTCTTAGAAGCATCATCAATGAAAGTGACGAAGTACGAGGAGCCTCCAAGTGACTTCATCTCCATTGGCCCACAAACATCCGAATGAACTAGTTCAAGAATATTAGTTCTCCGGGTACTAGTGCTCCCAAATGAGACCCGATGTTGCTTGCCCATCAAACAATGATCACAAGGACTAAGTGATGAACCTTTGATCTTGGAGAGCAAATTCTTCTTCTTCAAGACTTCTAACCCCTTCTCACTCATGTGGCCAAGTCGCCGGTGCCATAAGTTGATAGTGGAATCTTCAAGAGTAGCATTCACTTCACCTTTAACTAGGTTAGCCTCCATCTTGTAAAGAGTACAAGTCTTCATGCCTCTTGCCACAACAAGAGATCCCTTGGTAAGCTTCCACACACCTTGAGAAAAGTGTGATTCAAACCCTTCATCATCAAGCATACCGGTGGATATCAAATTCAACCTTAAATCCGGAATGTGTCTCACATCTTTGAGAACCAACTTGTGACCCACACTAGTCACGATGCACACATCTCCCTTGCCAACAATCTTGGTTGTACCATTGTTGCCCATCTTTACCACCCCCAAGTCCTTTGACTCATATGTAGTAAAGAAGTCCCTACAAGGAGTTTAATGGAATGAAGCTTCAGAATCAATTACCCAACTTGCATCACAAGTAGTGCTAAAGCAATCATTTTCATTGGTAAAAACAATGATCAAACCATCATCTTTGTTAATTCCCATTGAACTTTCTATACTCTTTCTTCATGTGACTAACCTTGTTACAATAGAAGCACTTCAAGCCCTTCTTTGACTTCGATCTCCTTCCACAATTTTCAGTTTTGTTAAAGCCTCTACTTTTTGACCTTTCTCGCTTCTCATCGAAAACCAAAGCTTGGGATGATGTTGAGACATTTGGTGACGACTTTCTTCTAACTTCTTCATTGAACAAGCTACTTGTGACTTGGCTCATTGTCAACTTCCCATCCGGTGAAGAATTGCTAAGAGAGACAACAAGAGTTTCCCAACTCTCCGGTAAAGAACTTAGCAACAATAAGGCTTGCAACTCATCATCCAAGACCATCTCCATTGATGCTAGTTGATTCACAATACTTTGCATTTCATTCAAATGCTCCCCAATTGTGCCACTCTCTCTATACTTCAAGTTCACAAGCTTCCTTATGAGAAATGCCTTGTTCCCCGCCGTCTTCCTCTCATACAAGTCATGTAGTTTCTTCCATAAGATCTCCGCACTAGTCTCATTAGACACATGATGAAAAACCACATCATCAAGCCATTGTCGAATGCAAGCCACGGCCTTCCGGTTCTCTTTCTTCCAATCATCATCGGACATGTCTTCCGGCTTCTTTCCTTCAATTGGGTCATAAAGGTCCTTGGAGTATAAGAAATCTTTCATCTTTGCCTTCCATATTTTCCAATTGTTCCCATTCAAGCAAATCATCCTCCCATTGCTATTTTCCATCTTGCTTCACACAAAGAAAAAAACACCTCCAACCTTGGCTTTGATACCACTTCTTGTTGAGACACCGTATATCTCAATTACTTCCTTTGTGCAAACAATGTTCACTTAAAACAAGTTACACCACTCATAGAGACAATTCATCAAACACATGGATGACATACAAAAATGTGGAAAACCCCTCAAAGCAAAGGGAAAAACCACCGGACAAATGTCCTACAATCTTCCACTATAACAACAACAATGGGATTACAAACTTCTCTAATGCACTAGAGGATCACATACATCATTAAGAGTAACACACTCTTAGTTCATACAATGCATCATCACACTTGATGGAATACTAAAGAGAATGGGGAAGAGTGCTACCAAAGGAACACCAATTGGAAGCTAGATCTAGGTCACCTTCTCTCCTCGGAAAAGAGGATTGAAAGACCACCAAAGCTTCACCTTTTCCTTCTCTTCTCTTTCCCCCTTTTTCTCTAGCTTTTTTTTTTCCTTGAACCAATTTATTCATCTTGTTTATATATGTAGGGTTAAGTAAGTCAAGTTACTTATTTACCCATGTGACCCACACATGAGGAGGGACCCATATTGGGTTGGTCCAACCCCAACACCATTTACATCACAAAAGTTATTGATTTCTTCCGATATAAACTCTCCTCCTCGATCGGTACGCAAGCCTCTAATGGATGTGTTTGTCTCCTTTTCAACATGAACCTTAAATCTTTTGAAAGCATCAAAGGCTTCTGATTTTTCTGTTAAAAAGAAAACCCATGTCTTTCTACTAAAATCATCTGTAAAGGTGAGCAAATACCTTTTCTTGCTGTTGGAGATGGGCTTGATCAGTCCACAAATATCAGCATGTACTAATTGAAGAATATGTGAAGCTCTCCAGGTGCTCTTTTTTGGAAAAAAAAACTCTTTGTTGCTTTCCTACCAAACAGTCCTTGCATAGCCGTGAAGGAGACTTAAGTAGAGGTAAATCGTTCACCATTTTCCTTTGCTGAAGAATTTTTAAGCCCACAAAACCCAAGTGTCCATATCATAGCATGTAGCACAGTGATTGTGTTGAAACAAGCGGATTTTTAAGGTTGAGACATAGCATGTAACAAACATTCGATTTACAGACATCTTCGTATCCATGATCAAACCTCTCTCATGGTGAAATACCTTACACCTTCCATATTGAAACATAATAGCAAGCCCCTTTTTTTTTGTAATTGCCCAATGCTCAACAGATTGTTCTTCAACTCTGGTACATAGAATACTCCATTGATGATATGTGCTATTCCGTTCACCTGCAGTCTGATGTTACCTTTTTCCCATTACAGCCATGCTTGAGTTGTTGCCTAGCTTTATTGAATCTCTAAAATCTGAATGTGATTCAGGTCTGAGAAGTATTCTTTCCTTCCACATATATGGTTGCTGCATCCGGAGTCAAGGAACCACAAATCTTCATTGTTGGTTTTGTTCATATCCACGTGTGCCATCAACAACATTTCTTCTTGAGTTTCTACATAATTCGCCTCCTTCTCCTTGTTTGGACATTCCCATTGAAAATGCCCAAGTTTGTGACAATTGTAACATTCCATTGTGGTTTTGTCAAAGTTTTGTTTGCCTCTTCCTCGTCCTCTTCCTCTAGAACTTCCACGACCTTGACCCCTTCCTCCTAATTGATCTCCATGAGTGATCTTCAGAGCATGTTCTCCTTCAACATGAGCACTCATACGTTGTTCATGCACCAGCAGGCTACTTTGTAACTCATCAATGGTCAAGGAGTCTATATCCCTAGACTCAATGGGACAAACAACATAATCAAACTTGGGAGTCATAGATCTCAAAATCTTTTCAACCACAACATCTCCTTTGTTCTCACCATTCACTTTCATCTTATTAGCTATGGTAAGAGTCCGAGCAAAATACTCGTTCACCGATTCTCCTGCCTTCGTGTGGAGAATTTCAAATTCCTTTCGAAGTGCTTGCAACTGTGCACGCTTGACTCGAGTTGTTCCTTGATATTTTTGTTTTATAGAATCCCATATGTCCTTTGCTGTATCCTTGTTAAGAATTGTTTCTAGAAGTGAACGATCTAATGCTTGAAATAGATAGTTCTTCCCCTTCAAATCTTTCAGCTGCTGCTCTTCAATGTTCTTTCTCTGTGCATTTGTGAGAACAACACCTTCTGCTGATGCAGGAATTTCATGCTCTATTAAGCCCCAATATTCCTTGGAACGCATGAAGTTCTCCATGAGCATTGCCCAATGATCATAATGCCCATCAAATCGCGGGATCGTTGGTTGCACAAATGAACTTTCTGTCGCCGTACTATTGAAGACTGCGACTTCAAGCGTCTGTAGCTCTGATACTAGATGTTAAGAACAAAGGACAAATAGAAAAAATATCTTTTTTCATTCAACTAAGACCAACATAAGCTATATAAATAGCTTTACATAACACAACCAGATAAGACTAACAAGATAAAACTAGAACTAACAGATAAGACTAGCTAACATGATAAAACTAGAACTAACAGATAAACTAACAGATAAGCTCAACATCACTTACGCCGTTTCAGATGGCATTATGTTGATATCCACGTGCCATCATAATGCCATGTGGCCTTTTAAAACATTAAACCAATAGAAAAGATTTAAAAAATGAAAAGAAAACATTAAACAAACCCTCGAACTTGGATCATAACTAGTGGCGGAGCCAGAAATTGTTGATAAAGGGGGCAAATAAAATTTAATTTAAAATTTCATAAATTAAATTTTAAATACAATCAAAATTATATAATAACACAAGTTAAATATCACATCTAGTTTGTAAAAAGAGTCTTTTACATAAACAACTAGTATAAAACATTAAGGAGTTTATACATAAATATTGATTTTTGTAGGGGTGAGCATGTAAATATAATTTTATAAGGGTGTATATATAATTATTCAATTTTGTAGAGGTGAAAATGTCCCTATCATAACTTATAAATAATAGAATGAAAAAGGGACAATTAAAATATTTAATAAAATATTATATAATAGAATAAAAGTTATTTTATAATAAGATAATAAATATTCCAAATTAAAAGGGGGCCAATTGCCCCCCCTTCTCCTCCATGTGGCTCTGCCAATGATCATAACCGATTAGGATCCTAATTTTAGCCCCTCTATTTTATTCATGCTCTCTATGTGGCATTATGATGGTCACATGGACATCAACATAATGTCACGTCAGTCATTTGAAACGATTTAAGTGAATGTTGTCTGTCTCCGGACTAATAAACCCCACCTTATAAAGTAGAGGGACCAAAAAATCACAAAAAAAAAGATGAGGGACTAAAAGGGTACTTTACGAAAAGAAGAGGGACTAAAAAAGGAATTATTCCATTGAGAAATGTCAGTTCCTCTCACAGGCCTTTTAGGTCCCTGTACATATGCCTTTCAGGCTTTTTTGGTCTCTGTACATATGCCTTTAGGGACTGGATTTTTACAATCTTGAAAGTAGAGGGACTAAAAAGGCTCAATTTATAATGGAGGGACTATAAGGGTTAGTTTGGTATAATAGAGGGACTAAATTGGGTATTAGACCAAAAAGAAACACCAAAAAGAAACAAAGAAGATCAACAAAGAACCAAGATTTGCGTATCTTCAATCCAACCCCACATCAAAGGCTTAACACATATGTTTCTTTGGTTGTTTATGAATGGGATAAATCCACTATTCGTCCCTGTACTTTACCCCAATGTTTATTTCCATTCCTCTATTTTGAAAATATTCAATACAATCCATATACTTTATGTATTTTGTTCAATACTATCCCTAATGTTGATGTGGCAGCACAGGTGGCATACATATGAAATACGACCTATTTTTTTGAATTTTTTATTTACATGTGGTCGTATTTTGCTGACGTGACATGCTAACATGGCAATTTTGTTTTTTTAAAAAAATGATAAAATAATTTTTAAATGGGAATTTAAAGCATGATGACATGACAATTTTTATTAAAAATAATTAATGATATTATTTATTTTTTTAAAATAATTTCTTTAAAAATAATATATAATATTATCAATGTTTTTAAATAAATTTTTAAAAAGGTTTTGAGGATGGATGATGTTTTAAGCTTGTTAAAATGGGTTTAACAGTTTTGCTTTCGTTGTTACTCTTTTGTATGTATTATTAGAGTTGTATATGCTTTGACGAGGTCGGCATATGGTTTTGGTTTATGCATGTGCAAATTTGTGAAACTGATTTGCATTTCAGATCTTATTGGTTTTCACATTCGTGTTTTTAAGATAGACTCGATCCGTGGTGGGATTTGATAGTCATGTTAGATTTAACCCACTATGAGATTTAAGAGTCGATGTGAGACTCGATCCATGGATGGATCTGGGAGTCAAACTCGATCTCTTGTGAGGATCTAGAGTCGATGCTTCGTGCATCAGGCCGTGTGATGACATGGGCCTACATGCTCATCCGACGGGATATATCCGGTGGGCGGAAGTTGGGCTTGAGCAGGCTTTTCTTGGGGCCGGACGGACCGTGAACCGAGTGACCACTCGGGGATCAGTAGTGTGTTTGTGCTTTGATAGCATATTTTTGGGGTTGATGTTTTGGGCCGTGGGCCTGAAGATTTAATATGTTGATGTTTTGGGTCGTGGGCCCAGTGTTCATACGTGTGGATGTTTTGGCCCCGGGCCCGGTCTTGATACTTATGGATGTTTTAGGTTGTGGACCGGTGTTTATACAAGGGATGTTTCAGGCCGTGGGCCCGGTAGTTACTCTTGTGGATGTGTTGGGCCATGGGTCTGGCGGATAATACATGCTGACGTTTTGGGCTGTAGGCTTGGTTTGTACACTTGCCGATGTTTTGGGCCGTGGGCCCAATGTTCATACTTGTTGATGTTTTACTGCGCTTATGTTTCTTCATTCATATGATTTGTATGTGGCGCCCACTGAGCCTAAGTTAGTTGGCCCAACAATCTTGTTGGTTTTCTTCTACAAGTGACGATGAGATTTAGGACCGGGGCGTAGGAGAGGATTATCTGCACGAGTCCTAGAGTTGTATTGTAGTTGGGTCTGTAGACCTCCTAGTTGTTTATATTTAGAGTGCGAGATTTGATACATATTATCTTGAATTAAGTGTGAGGAACTAGGGGTGATTTGTGTATTGTTCGGGGTTGTGTAAACCCCAGTTTTATTTTATTTATTAATTATGTTGTATCACTGTGTTGTGTTTGGTACTAGAAAACTGATCAACCTAGCGTGCTCATGGGGGACCACGCCATAAACACGCCGTTCATGCCAACTTGCAGAGGCGGGATGCGGGTTAGAGGCGTGACAGGAAGATATACCATGACAAACTCGCAAAGGATCCACCATGAGTTGGGACCTAATTGGATCAGGTTATGGAATGTCAAAATCTTGCGAAACAAGGAAGGAAGGGGAAGATGAAAACCGACGACTATGGAATCTAAATAAATCATGATTTCACTACCCCTAGGAGAGTTCGCTTTCTTAGAAGGTGAAGGGACTCTACAAGAGAAGGGAATGGTAAAATGACTGACAATCCGATGAAGCTCATCAAAGGTGAGGGAACTACAAACAAAACCTATCCGTGTGTCCTCTGGAATGATGGTCGGAGGCCCAGCTTCGGCCTCCTCCACCCTAGTAGCTAAGGAAGGAGTTTCCATTACCTCAAGAGTGAGAATGAAGGGTTGCAAGAAGATCGGGAGTAGGAAGCACTAGAGAATCCTCAGAAAGTGCAAGCGAACGAGATGAAGAGGAAACCATAGCCAAGTGCCTTGTTTAAAACCCCTGAAATTCGCTTCAACGGCCTGGATCCACTCCCGAAATGATGCCTCAGTAAGGATGCAACACATGGCCCAACAACTTTTCAGATGAAGCATTTTGAGAAGCCAAAAGGCGTGTCTTCTCATAAATATTGAACAACGCTCAAAGAGGATATACGCTTCCTCCCACGTCGTAGGTACCACTTTTTCAGTCCCGACCAATTTTCCTCCTCGGCCTTGACTCTTCTGTTGTACAAGCCGGGAGAGTAACACTTCTCTCACTCCATACGACTGGCCCCAAGATCTCTCCTTGTTGGCCCAGATCCCAGTCTCTAGACGACGTGCCCCAAGATCTCTCCTTGTCGGCCCGGATCCCGGTTTCATCACTGCGGCTCACTCCTAACCACGCGCTAAGGCACAGTCCCGAGACTTCCTCATCATCCTAGACCTCGGCTTCACCATCCTTGTTGATCACATCCGCCCGACCCGACTTGGCCTAAGGACCTAATTAAGACCTCGAGAACAGGGGGATAAGTAATACAACCAAATCCCACAGCACATGTGTGAGCACATCCGTGCCCCCCGCTAAGGCGGCCTCTGCATCCTAATAGTAGAGCTGTCAAAACGGGTTGGCGGGGCAGGTCGGCCCGCGGTCGCCAAAACCCGTCATTTGGCGGGTCGAGGCGGGCCGGCCCGCCATTTTGGCGTGCTGGCAAAATGCCAACCCAACCCGACCCACCTTGGGTTGTGGGTTGGGCGGGCCAGCCCGTCATAAATTTAAAAAAAAAATAAATCAATGCTGGCCTTTTTGGTTTTTGTTTGAAATTCTTGGTCTTGGTTTTTTCTCTTGTTTAGTTTGACATTGCCTTTCTCCAGGTGATGATGGCGACGCTACTGTTCATAGTCCCAAGCAAGAACAAACCCGGGGAAAAACTCATGTACTAGAACAAATGCAAGAAGCTCCATTGGAACATCATCATCATCCTGGGTGCCGACTTCGCTATCGCCGATGGAGTGCGCACCAACGACCTCTCAGATTTTCTCTGGGCCAACCTTGACTTCCTCCGCTCCGCCCCCTTCCTCGCCAGTCGCCGTCGCACGGCGTCACTTTAACGGAGTTCACATCCACTCTTACTCATGATCTTGGAGCCAAAGAGAACCATTATGGACTCTTGATTCAAAGACTTGGTTGAGCTTCATCATCAGTGAGAGCATCAACAATTGCAAGTCCTATAGGTCATGAGAAAGGCTTGGTTTCTAGAATGGAGGTTGGACTACTCATTCCAACACCATTGTCTTTGAAGTTCTAGGGCGAAGTACATGGCATGTTGTTTGAGAAGTGGTTAGCCATGACTCCTTGATTTGCTCTAGACCTCTTCCCCAACATTCTAAAGAAGCTTCTTTTGTTCCACAAATTGCACATCAGTGGTGAGAGAGAGAGAGACAGGGGAGATGATATGCTTCTCTAAACATTCAAGAGTGTTGAGATTTGTGCAGCAAACCAAGCAAAGAAAACAAGAAGAAAAACAAGAAAACAAGAGAATTAACATGGTTCGGCAATATGCCTACGTCCACGGGAGCGAACGGCGGAATTTCACTATATATAAAAATTAGGGTTACATCATAGGTATTTATACTAAAACCCTAATGTACGGAAATTACAAAATTGCCCTTTTTCGTACCGTACCGTACCGCGGGGGCGTTGCCCTCGCACCCCTCCGCTCACTCCACTACGTTGCGCTTAGCTCCGTTCGCTCCGCTCACTCCGGCATCTGCCCTTTTGCCATTGTGCTCGCAACAAATATGAGCCATACTTTAACAATCTCCACCTTGGCGAATATTTACCACCACTTAGGAGATCAACATATCCTGAAACTCCACCTGGGACTCAGAAGTTTGAACTTTCTCAAGTAGTAGTTCACCAGAAGACACCAACTCTCTGATCTTGTGAAACCTCACATCTATGTGCTTGGTCCTCGCATGATAGATCTGGTTCTTTACCAAATAGATGGCACTCTGACTGTCACAATGCAACTGAACTCCACCTTGCTGAACACCCAGCTCCTTGACTAACCCTGTAAGCCACAATGCTTCCTTGGCAGCCTCAGCTACTGCCATGTATTCTGACTCAGTAGTAGATAATGCAACTATAGATTGTACCATAGACTTCCAACAAATAGGGCCTCCAGCAAGGGTGAACACATATCCTGTGGTAGACCTCCTGTCATCCAAGTCCCCGTGATAGTCCGTGATCCACAATCAAGGATTATCCTGTACATGCGCTCCACCGCATCCCACAATCAAGGATTATCCTGGCATGCGCTAAACATGGTGCCATAGTTTGAAGTACCCCTCAAGTATATGAAAATCCACTTGACTGCATCCCAATGTCGTCGACCTAGATTTGATAGAAACTTGCTCACAACACTGATAGCCTGTGCCAAATCTGGTCTTGTGCAAACAATAACATATATTAAGCAACCCACAGCATTTGCATATGGAACCTTTGACATGTCTTGAATCTCATCTTCTATCTTTGGACACTGTGCAGTAGACAATCTAAAGTGATTCGCCAATGGTGTACTCACCGGTTTTGCATTTCCCATGCTGAACCTATCCAATACCTTCTCAATATAGCCATTCTGCGATAGCCATAATTTCCCAGAAGTTCTGTCCATGCGAATCTCCATCCCAAGAATTTTCTTGGCCTCACCCAAATCTTTCATGTCAAATTCCTTGATCAACAAAGTCTTCAACTTGTTGACCTCATTCATACTCTTTGCAACAATCAGCATATCATCCACATAGAGTAACATAAAAACTAATGAACCATCATCAAGACTTCTCACATAAACACAGCAATCATACTCACATCTCCTGTAGCCAATCCGAATCATGTAGGAGTCAAATCGCTTGTACCATTGCCTTGGAGACTGCTTCAGTCCATAAAGTGACTTCTTCAATTTACAGACTAAATGCTCTTGCTCAGGATACTTGAACCCCTCTGGTTGTTCCATGTAAATCTGCTCCTCCGAATCATCATGAAGAAAAGCTGTCTTTACATCCATCTGCTCCAAATGCATGTCTGAATGTGCTACCAATGCCAACACAGTCCTGATAGAAGTGTGTCTAACCACTGGGGAGAAAATCTCATCATAGTCAACCCCTTTCTCCTGTGAGTAACCTTTTGGTACTAGGCGAGCCTTGAACTTTTCACCTTCCTTTTCTGATACTGCTTCTTTCTTTCTATATACCCATTTGCAGCTTATCGCCCTCTTCCCTTCTGGAAGCTCCACCAGATCCCAAGTCTGATTCTTATGCAGAGACTCCATCTCCTCTACCATAGCATTCATCCATCTACTTTTCTCCTAACTAAGTGTTGCTTCCTGAAAAGTACTAGGATCTCCACTACTAGTGATAAGTGCATAAGAGACCAAATCCTCAAACCCATACCTGGTGGGTGGCCGGATAGTGCGTCTGGGCTTGTTTGTAACTGTAGTGTGATGCTCCTGATTCCTTAAGCCAGAACCCTCTGAACCATGTGTAGTGACATCACTATCATGGGTCTCTAACTCCACTTGCACCACATGCTCATTGTTGCTACAATTTTCTGCCACCCGTTTCTCCTTTTCTTGAGTACATTGCAACATGGATTTTTCATCAAAAACCACATCCCTGCTGATCACCACTTTGTTTGCCTCTGGATCCCACAACTTGAAGCCTTTCACCCCTTTCTGATAACCCAGAAAGATGCATTGTTTGGACTTTGCATCAAGCTTTGATCTGTCCTCACTAGAAACATGCATGTAAGCTGGACATCCAAACACTCTCAACTCTGAGTAGTCTACTGCATTGCTTGTCCACACTTCCTCTGCTACTTTCCCATCTAGTGCTGCTCTTGGTGATCTATTAATCACGAACACGCCATACTCACTGCATCTACCCAGAAATTCTTTGCAAGCCCTGCATTCAACCTGAGATACTGAGCTCTTTCAGCTATCGTTCTGTTCATCCTTTCTGCTACACCATTTTGTTGTGGTGTCCTGCGAACTGTGAAGTGTCTCTTAATTCCATGCTGCTCACAAAATTCCTGGAACTTTGAATCTGTGTACTCTGTACCATTATCTGACCTGAGGCATTTAATCTTTCTCCCTGTCTGATTCTCAACTTCAGCTTTCCACAACTTGAACTTGGCAAACGTTTCTGACTTGTGTTGCATGAAGTACACCCAGACTTTTCTGGAGAAATCATCAATAAAACTCAAAATATCTGTGACCTCCTCGTGATCCTACACTGACTGGTCCCCAGACATCTGTATGAACATAATCCAGAAGTCCTCCTGTCTTGTGTGTGGTTGTCTTGAACTGCACCCTGTTCTGTTTTCCAAGAACACAATATTTACAAAATTCTAGTTTGCATCTCTTGACACCCTTCAATAAATTCCTCTTATGAAGCTCTGTCATCCCACGCTCACCCATATGACCCAGCCGCATATGCCACAAGATCTTTATGCCTTCGCTTGATTCCACGGCAACTCTACCTATAATAGTGGTACCTAGAAGTCTATAAATGTTTCCTGCTAGTTTTTGTCCTTTCATCACCGTCAGTGCACCTTTACTCACTTTCATCACTCCACCTTCAGATTTGTAGTTGTAACCATTACCATCTAAAGTGCCCAATGAAATCAGATTTTTCCTCAAGATCCGTACATGCCCCACTTCACACAACGCTCTAACCACACCATCAAACATCTTAAGTCCGGATATTTCCTATTCCAATAACCCCGCAAGATGCATCATTGCCCATCGAGCAACCGGAACTTATCGACTTGTAAAGTGTCAAACCAATCTCTCAAGTATCGCCATGTGATAAGAGCATGCTGAATCCAAAATCCACGAATCTGCTAGGTGATCTGAACCAGATAAAACAGAAAGCATGTCACCATCACCGCTCTCTGTGCCTTCTTCCACTATGTTTGCAGACTTTGAGGGACCTTCTTTGTTCTCCGTCTTCCCTTTATTCCACTCTAGACATTCACGTTTAATGTGCCCCTTTTTCCCGCACTTATAACACATGATGTCCTTCCTGTTTCTTGATTTAGACAGGCTTTTTTTGTTACCCGATCCAACCGGACTTGCTTCTTCCACGCCACGGTTACCTCTCACCGCAAGCCCTTCTCCTTGTGAACTCTCATCACCGGGCTTTCTTCCTTTGATGAAAGCCTAACAGGCACCTGTGACATCCTCCAATTCTAGGGTTTCCTTCCCACATCGAGGTCGTAACCGTGATTCTCGTGCGTTGGGGACGATGGTAGGGAATTGGCCGAGATCAACGCTAAGTCTTCATCTTTGAACTTAACATCAACCCGCCTCGGTCGGCCGAGAATGCGGTTGAATATGTTGATGTGCTGCCCCGGACCGAGCCCTCTGTCATCTTGAGACCGAGCGGCTTACGCCCGGTCTGACTTGTTCGTCAATGACTTTGACATGTATCGGCTCTCCAGTTTTAGCCAAACTGCTGCCGGTGACTCCTCGTCCATAACATGGTACATCACTTCATCCGCCAGGCAAAGTCTGATTGTTGCCACAGCCTTTGCTTCCAATTCCTTCCACTTTGACTTCTCCATAGTCTCTGGTTTCTTCTCGCTCAAAACCTTCGCCATACCCTGTTGCACCAACAAATCCTTCACCCTTCTCTGCCATAACCCGAAATTACCACTTCCGTCGATCTTGGTAATATCAAACTTGGCAAACGAACCCCCAGACATCGTAACCTGGAGCTCTGGTACCACTTGTTGAGACTAGTGCAGCAAACCAAGCAAAGAAAACAAGAAGAAAAACAAGAAAACAAGAGAATTAACATGGTTCAGCAATATGCCTACGTCCACGGGAGCGAACGGCGAAATTTCACTATATATAAAAATTAGGGTTACATCATAGGTATTTATACTAAAACCCTAATGTATGGAAATTACAAAATTACCCTTTTTCGTACCGTATCGTATCGCGGGGCCGTTGCCCCCGCACCCCCAACCCTATTCGGCGTCTCAGATGTAGTAGATATGCTGGCCGCTCGCCTCCCGGCCACTCCCGGCATCCGCCTTTTGAAACTGTGCTCGTAGCAAATATGAGCCATACTTTAACAAAGAGGATAGAAGTACACAAAAATTATGAAAAATTAAAGCAAAGAACATCATCAATATGAAGAGTCCATTCTTTTTTCTTGGTAATAATAAAGAGCAAAACAAAAGGTTCGTTGGTTGTTTGTCATGTCAGTAAGCCATCAACGCGACCTTCAAACCAATCAAATGGAACACAAAAGCAGGGAAAATCCACCAAAACTAAAAGAAAGAAACCCCAAAAGAAGGTGCACATGAAGGTCCACCAGAACGGAGTTCACATCACCCTGGTGGTTCCGTTGCTGATCCAGCTCGTCGAAGCCATGAAGGTGCACCTACTCTTACTCATAATCCCCGAGGCCATCAGCGCGATGGCGTGGAAGGGAGCAGAGCGAGAGTTAGGAGTCTTAGGAGAGTTAGGGATTTAGAATTTGTTTTTATCTTTTTATTTAAATAAATTAAGGGCGGGTTGGCCTGTCCAAAGCCCGCCCCGCCCCGCCAAATCCATGACCCGCAGCTGGCTGACCCATTTAAGCCCTCTCCTAAGCGAGTCTACAAAAGGCTAGCCCAACCGTTTGTTGGCGGGCGGGCCGGCCCGACAGGCTAGGTCTGAATTGACAGCTTTGCCTAATAGCCACCATACCACCCCTATAGCAGGGTAAGGTTGTTATCACCTCAGAGACAGAAAGCATGTCCGCACGGAAAGGGTCATGATGACTGGTAAGGCGGCCGGGGACGATGGGACAAGGATCATAGCCGGAGGCATGCGAGGAGAACAAAAGGGAGGAGACCTCGGTAAAGGAAAGGTAAGCACATATTGAACAAGGATTCTCCACTCTCCAATCCACCTTTTTCTCTGAAAAACCACCCACTAACTTGGTCGTCAAAGTGGGATCTAGGTAACAAGGCCCACTTCCCTTTTATTGTTGTGTTTGTGTCCCTTTTTCAGGTAAGAGTGCCAAAAGCAACACCTTCAACCTCACCCTCAACCGCTAAAGATCTCATTTGTTGACCTTGGCCGGAGCTAATCCCGAGGGAGACCTGTTTTTGCTTTAACATATATATATATATATATATATATATATATATATATATATATATATATATATATATATATATATATATATATATATATATATATATGCTTTGTGCAGAAGTTGTTTGGAGCAGAAATGGTACGACTTAGGCGATAAGGTCGAGTGCATGCTCGACATAGATGATTATGATGATGATGAAATACATATTAAATATATGTTTATGATGTGATGTTGACAATGTTTTACCGCAACTTTTATTGAGTTTTTCATATACTTGGCATTGCATCCAGATTAAAGATATGGAAACTGATCAACGTGTCTATCATGATTTACAATATGATTATGACCAACATACCAGCCTGATTATATGCATAAGACTGACATGTTTCCTAGCATGAAATGTTTTATGAAATGATATACTTTCATATGATAATTTCTAGGATTAATTACACTTTTCGTCCCTGAAAATGGTGTCATTGTTCACTTTTATCCTTTTATTTTAAAAATGTTCAATACAGTCCTTGTGTAATGCGTAATACAATGTTAGGGACCAAAATAGAACAAAATACGCAATACACAAGGACTGTATTGAATATTTTTTAAAAATACAAGGATAAAAGTGAACAATGACCCCATTTTCAGGGACGAAAAGAATGAAATACGCAATACACAAGGACTGTATTGAACATTTTAAAAATACAAGGATAAAAGTGAACAATGACACCATTTTCGGGGACCAAAAGTGTAATTAATCCTAATTTCTAAGGGGGATGTTTTCTCTCACTAATCTTGCAAAAGTTCACTGCTCTCCTCTATTAGTTCATAGGTACAACCTAGAATAGAGTTCAGGGAACCCCGAGGTGAGGCATGTATCAGATGTACATGTTTATTATAGGAGAGTAGTAGGCTCTGAGTAGTGTGTCTAGATTGTGCACTCTGATTTATGATATACATAACTCTTTTGAAGACATGCACCCTTTACAGATATGTATATATCATATATGATAGGATGTTTTGTGAAAAATGAAAATTTTATTATGGTGATTTCCTTGTCATATATGATCATGTAGTAGGAAAATACAATTTGACTACGGCTGGATGTGGTGAGTCCTATTTTAGGTGAGAACAAGTGTCACATAACTAGTAAAACAACCAAGTTTAGACATTGCAAAACTAATATCTTGTCTAGTTTTGTTGGATAAAAACATAGAGCCCGGTCCCTGTCAGGCTTTTTTCGGTCCCAGCAAGAACCCGACCCGGACCGACCCGATCCCACCCCTAGTCCTTAGGGGTGTTTGTTTATTATTTAGTGTTGTGTGTGTTTGAATTTAAGGTCCCTAAAAACAATGCCAAGGACCTATAGATAATTTCCCCTATTTAAAATGACTAAAGTTCTTAATCTAATATAAACTAGTTGGTGTATTTGGTTTTTAGTCTACAAATTAGAAGTTTAATCCCCCAGTTATTCTCTATCTCCGGCTTAACTAGATCTTATCTCATGGCTTTCTTTATCCATATGATCAATTCGTATATACTTTCAAAAAATATGACACTCCATCTTTTGGATAGCTTCCCCCTAGAGCAATTTCAAGATGCAGCCTCCTAGGAATCAGATTATTTCTGCATGCAATAATTGGAGTAGAAGCCTGGGACCAAACTCCAGTTCCATTGTCATTAGTAATTGTGCTTCTCTGAGTATCCTTGTTCTCTCTTTCTTGAGTTTCACCAGTCTGTATGAAAATATCCAATTGAAGAATTAGTGAAAAGAAAATAATAAGCTGTAGAGCCGCATAGAGAAACATCTAGATCTAGGGGACAGCATCCAGATATTATACACATATAATAGATTAAGAAAAGGAATCATTTTCATGAACAATTTTGTATTAGCTTCTCCTAAATCTTTCATATTGAAGTGATTGGAGAGGAAAACTTTGACCTCATTAGTCAAATCAAGATTAGGAGCAAGAATCAAGATAATGTCAAAATAGGGGCAATGAAGAATGTAGCAATCATTCACCTAACCTATTTTTAGGAATATTTTCTATATGTAAATAAATTCTTATTTTTTATCATTCATGAAGACATGTGATTATATTCATATTCAAAGCTATAAATTTGTTTGGGATGGAATGGGATTAAGAAATTAGATATAGATTTTAAACAGATTTGAGTTTGGGCATCGTACCTACGACATTATCATCACTAGCTAGGCAGATGTTTATGAGATCAACACTTTTGGAGCTAAAAAAAAATAATCATTTGATTATGTCTTTATTCAATTTCCACTTGAAAACAAGGAGTAAATGCAATATTAGTCATTAAATTATGGACATTTGTTCCATTTGATCCCCAAGCTAAATATTCCCCCACAAAGAGACTCATACAAAGAGTGCAAAAAGTTTTTCTACAAAGAGCTTCAGCTTGCAACAAATAGATTCCAAAAGTATAATAGAGACGAGAAATTTCCTTGAAAAGCCTATGTGTTGCTTGCAGTCATCATCATGGCCAGGCCAAAATCGATAGAGCAATCACATGTAGGCCTTCTTAGTTGTGCTTCACTGATCACCAAAGAGAGAGAATGAATCAATTTGCGATCCGCGCGTCTCAGGTGGCTAATGCTGATAAGTGCTGCTAGAAAAGAAGAATTCTGAAATCTTTTGTCAAGAAGATGTTGGAGTGAGCCATCATACTTTCGAAATTTGGATGAACAATAAAACAAAAGAGAAATGTGAATCTTTGAAATAACACATTTTAATAGCTCATTTAAGACAACTTTCTAAGACAAACACAAACTAATCCACACAACCCTTTGACAAATCATAATTTATAAAGTAATTTTCTAACCTGTCAAAAAATAAATCCTAAAGGACTGAAATAGTATAAAATGCAAAGAAAGGTAAACACACTAGGATGGAATCCAAGATTGTCTCATATGGAAAATGTGTGAAAACTTTTGCTACTAAATTTGATGGTCATGCAATAAATGGTTGCCAAAAGTATACTTGAAACCTATGTGTTGCTTGTGGTTGTCATTGTGGCTTTCAATGTAGGGTTACTATTGGAGGTGTTATCATAAGAAATGCTACTACCCAAATCGGAGAAACTTGTGGTGATGATCAAAATAACATTATACCGATTGAGCAATCAAAAGTTAAGCCACTTCGATCGTACTACATTGATCACCAGAGGATAACAATGAATGAGTTTGCAACCCAACTCAAGTGGCTAAAACTGAGGAATATTGTTGGAAAAGATGAGCTCTAAACGTTTTGTGAGGAATTGGAGTGAGCATCATAGTAAAAAGGTATGGATGAAAAACCAAAGGAATAGTTGCTAATCCACTGATGAAGGGTTCGATTTAGGACAAGCTAATCCCTGCTTTATGTTAACATTCTTTGTTTCTACCTAGTGTTCATTTTTCAAGTTGTTTGGTTTGGTGTTAATTTATTGCTTTTATTTGTTTTAAGTTGCATCAATATAAAATCTGCGAAATTTGTAACAAAATCAAGCTTTTATAGCTGATTCATCATTGTTTGATTGGAAATAGCTTATTAATTTCAATTCATTCTTATCCATGAGTATCATTTGCCTTCTAAAGTTTATCTCTAGCAATTCTTTTGATACACAACATAATGTACCTTTTTTTTAAGCTATTATTAACAACAAAGGTAGTAGGGAAATGATACACTTAGCTTGTTATTTCCAATCAAGCAAAGATGAACTGTTTTTGTTACAAATTTAAGAGATCTTATGTTAGCGTAACTTAAAGCAAATAAAAATAACAGATTAACATGGAACCTAACAAAATGAAAAAAAAAATAAACACATTGAAAAGAAACAAAGAAGTTAAAGATCGAATAGAGGTTACCTCGCCTTAAAGCAAACCCTAGAACAATGGCTTACCACCTATTCGTTTGGTTATTCATCCAAACCTTGAAACTATGATGGCTCGCTCCAACTCCTTCACAAAACGTTATCAACTCTTCTTTTTCAACAGAATTCCTTAGCATTACCTACTTGAGTAGAGTAGCAAGTTGATCCATAGCCATCCTCTGATGATCAATGAAGAACAATCTAGTTGGCCTTACATTGGCTTGCTTGATCGATATATCATCATTTTGATTACTACACTAGTTTCAATTGCTAGGCTAGCAACACTACTACTCGCACCGTATTTCTCTCCCTCTCTATGAATCCTTTTCTGATAGAAGTTGCACAATTCTATGGCTTATATCGCGTAGAAAGGCATGTAGAATTACTATTTTGGTCAGTGTAGAATTAATTTCTGCAATAACTAGTAATTACTGTATGAACATTGGAATACGAGCCAACATGTGCTGGACCAATCAAACCACGAATAGTTCACGTGAATAAACCAATGTAATTAAGTGTATCAAACCAAAAGTAATAGCCGCATTTTTTTTCAAATATTTTTTTAGCCAATGTTTATTTTCATCCCTATACAACCTAAATGTTCATTATGGTCCCTATATATTGATTTTTTTGTTCATTTTCATCCCTATTGCTGACGTGGTGGCCAAGTGACCTATGGTTTGAAATATGGGTAATATTTTATTGGTTTTCATTACTCATGCGGCAGTATTAGCCGACGTGGTGACTGACATAGTATGCTAACATTGACTCTTATGCAACGTTTGAATTATATTTTTTGGAAAAAATTCCTGGCAAGCTTATGTAACATGTGAGCACAATGTTTATTATTGAGTGTTTATGTGGAAATTTTTATTCACAAATCAGTGCAACATCAACATAACCCCTCTTGGTAGGGTCTATTCATACATAACTTTCAACTTTGGAGTTGTATGCTGACATGGCATCTCAGCATAACTTTTATTATTGAATATTGATGTGGCATGCTTATGTGGTAATTTTTTAGGTGTACAAAAGCATTCTTGTAAGGAAAAAAATGTTATATGTTTTTTTTTAGGGTTTTGGTATTTTTTCTAACTTCGCCTATGTGAGCTTATGCAAGCATAGCTTGTCCCAAGACCGAATAAAGGAGGAGGGTTGCGGTAGGTTGAAAGTTAGTATAAAACTTTGTCAAACACCTAATATGAATTCTCTGCACAAATATAATGTTGAGACATGCCCACCTAGGCACGTGCTACATTCGTACTCGGGTGTAGTGTTAACTGAGCAAGGGGCTCCATCACATTGTAGCCCGGGTGTGGGTAAAGAAGTTAGTCCTGCCACATTATTGCCCAGATGTGGTGACAAATAGACAAGGGTCCTCACATCTTAATTGACGGGTGCGAGTAAAGAAATTAGTCAATGAGAGTAGGATTATGATCAGTAGATGGAATATAGGGTCTTTGACAGGAAAGTCTATAGAGTTAGTAGACACTCTAAAAAGGAGGAGAATAGATATAGCGTGTTTGTAAGAGGCTAGGTGGATAGGAAACAAGGCCAGAGAGATCGGTAACACAGGTTATAAATTATGGTACTGTGGAGGGGATAAACATAGGAGTGGTATGAGAATTTTTGTGGAACCAAAAATTGAGGACAAAGTGGCTGGAGTGAAAAGGATAGGAGATAAGATTATATATTTGAGGCTGGTGTTGGGGAAAGAGACAATCAATATAGTGAATACGCATGCTCCTCAAGTAGGTTTAGAGGAAGAAGTTAAGGCTAAGTTCTGGGAAAATTTGGATGGGGTAATTTTATGGATTCCAAGTCAGCAAGAAATTTTTAGGGGTAATCTTAATGGGCATGTGGGTAGACTCAGTGATGGTTACGAGAAAGTCTATAGAGGTTATGGGTATGGCAACATGAATGAGGAAGAAAAAGCTATTTTAGATTTTGGTTTGGCTCATAATTTGGTATTGACCAACACTTGCTTTAAGAAAAAGGAAATCAAATTTGATTACCTTTAAGAGTGGGGGTAACTATAGCGAGATAGAATTCTTCCTTACAAGATGAAGGGATAAGTCTATACATAAAGACTGCAAGGGTATACCTAGCGAAGCACTAACTACCCAGCATAGGTTAGTGGTGTTGAATGTGAAGAAAAAAGATAAAGTGAAACAAGAAAGGAGTACTTGTTAGGAATCCGGCAGGATTCCTTCAGATTGTGAGAGACAAAGCAAGAACAGAAAAGAAAAAACAAGCAAGAAAACACACAGAGTTTTTATGTGGTTCACCCCAAAAATAGGGCTACGTCCACGGCCACAGGCAGTTTTCACTAATTTTCAACAGAACATAAAAGTTTACAAGGATGAACAATATATAGGGAAATCAGAAACCCTAATACAGTGGAAATACCCAAAATACCTCTCAAAAAGCGTGGCTGGGTGTCCAATATGATCAGGCTCCACACAACTCAACAGTACTATTAGGCACCATAGGATTAGATGGTGGGCTTTAAAAGGGAATAACCAATTAACATTTATGAATAAAATATGGGAAGAGATGGTTGGAAATATAGAAGATGATGCAAACATCTTATGGAAAGAGATGGCGAATCGTATTGAGAAGGTAGGGAGTGAGGTCCTAGGGGTTTCTAAAGGACTAGGACCTCGACCACAGGAATTATGGTGGTGGAATGAAGATGTGCAAAAAGCTATTCAAGAGAAAAGTAGTGGTACAAGAAGTTACCTACGACTGATGATAGGGATGCCTTCGAAAAATATAAGAAGACAAAAAAAGAGGCCAAGAAAGCAATTTGTGAGGCTCGAGGTAAATCTTTAGCCGACTTGTATCAAAAGTTGGGGACGTGAGAAGGGCAAAAGAAATGTACAAGATAGCACCCGTTAAGATTTCTTTAAAATTTCACCCTTTAAGATGAATGATCATACGGTCACAAAAATGTATGAAAATCGATATGCTATCTTTTTTTCAATGCTCTTTCCATCCATGCGGTTGGATTTGGAAAAAAAAAATACGCTCCAAGTGCCTCAAAATGAGGCGACCTTAAATGAACAGTAATCCGGTCGGCCCTATACTATCACCTTCATATATATATATATATATACGTGTTAGGGTGAGGTCGGTCGGATCACTGTGCAGATTCAGCAGCCTCCTATTTGGGCATTTGTAGAGTGTTTCAAGGATTTCCAACTATACGGATGAGAAGACCATCGAAAAATAAGCTAGCATGTCCATTTTCATCCAATTTGGTGACCGTTTGGTCCTCCCACTTAACGGTTCTTATTTAGAACTGTTAAGATTTCTATAAAATAAGAACCGTTAAGTGGGAGGACCAAAAGGTCGCCAACCCAAATTGTATGAAAATGGACATACTAGCTAATTTTTTTATGATCTTACCATCCATATGGTTGGAAATCTTTGAAACACTCTCCAAGTTCCCAAATGGGAGGCAGCCGGATCTGCAAAGTTATCCCGCTATGCGGGGCATCCAAGGAAGGGTCAAACCACTTGGGTCTATAATATGCAGCTTTTTCCATGGCCCTTGTAAAATGAATGAGAATAACAATAGAATTTATAAAATAAAACCAACAAATAATTGTATCGACGCACAATGCTATGTTGTCCTAAGGTGAATTCCTACCTTTGATGCAAAGTTTTTATCAATAAAAACTCCTTGATCAGTTTAATTACTCCCAAGAACATGACTTAAAGAGGCCTGATAGAGCAATTGGTTTATTTGTAGTTTTAGACAGTAGACTATATTAAGTTTTCAGTAATGTTGGGAGAATAATGATCAAACCAAATATGGTAACCATCATACCACAATCCTTTAATTACTATAAAATCAAAATGGTTAAATATATTACTAACAAAAATGAATCACATATTAAACATGACAATTAATTAAAGTTTTGAGTTTTCTATTGTTAAAAAAACTCTTCTTTAAACACTACACAAGAGCAGGAAATACCGTAGAAATAGGGTTGGAAAAATATTCCAAGTATATTATAAGTTCATTGTGCTTACTGACCAACCTTTCAGGTTGGTATTACTATATTGAGCTTCCTTCAAGGTATCACCTATCATAGAGGTTGGGTTTTGTCTACAAGAAGGTCAATTGTAGGCATAGCCCCATCCCCCTAGAGACATCTAGTATCTTAGTCCTAGTTAGACCTTTAGTGAGGTAATCGGTAAGATTTTTTTACTATGATCATTATTCAAGGCAAATTGGTGCATATCATGTCTTCTTACTGATCTTTTTCTTAAATTTAATGTTTGCTTGTTTTAGAGATTACATTTTTTTTTCTTTTTTGCAAAAATCAATAACAATTCTGAAATCATAATGAATGGATATTGTAGGAAGGATTAAAGCCAATTTTGGTCCCTGTACTTTGACCTAATGTTCATTTTCATCCTTATACTTTAAAAATCTCCAATATAGTCCCTATACTTTGGGGTTTTTGTTCGAGTACGTTCCTGGTGCTGACATGGCAGCATAGGTGACATATAAACAAAATACGGTTAATTTTTTATTCCAGGTGGCATGCAACGTCAGCATGTCATGTCATCACTTAAAAAATTACTTTATTAGGAATCCATTTTATCATATCATGTCAGCATACCACATCATTCAAACCCTGCACGTAAGCCACCACGTCAGAAATACTAGCCACATGTGCTGCCACTTCAGTACTAGGGATGTATTCGACTAAAAACCCTAAAGTACAGGGACTGTATCGAACATTTTTAAAGTACAGGGATAGAAATGAACATTGGGTCAAAGTACAGGGACCAAAATTGGCTTTAATCCTTGTAGGAATAATGGAAAGTTTGAAAGAAAGAATTTGAGCAATTTGACTTCAGAACAAGTGGTGTTAAGAGCAATTGTAAGACCCTATTTCTAATTCTTATTCTGAGTTGTGTCAAGCGTGATCGATGGGAATGAACTAAATAGTGCCACATAGAATAGAGGAGAGAAATATCTTATGCTTATATGTATTACTTAAACCTGAATATGTGAGGCGCCTTTTACATAACAAAACCCTAAGGCCCGTAAATTTTAGAAGCGCAAGATTCTAAACTTCAACATGTAGCACAATTATCTTTACATAACTTAGTAAAGAATATCCTGCTTGATAAAAGCAATAATTTATGACTCAACAATAGTAAAGCTTTCACTAATACACAAATTTGATCTTATTATGTCAAGCAAGACTTGATTCTATTTGATGCAAATGTGATGGATTATATTATAATTAGGACCTTATGTTAGTAGTTATTATCTTGATTTATGTTAGTAGTCATTATTTTAGTTAGCAGACATTATGTTAATTCACAGGGTTATTTATGTCTTTTATCTTTGCAGGGTTTTCTATATAAACCCTTGCTATGGACTATGTAGAGGTGGTTTCGGATTATTAATTTGAGTTTGGGTTTCTTTCTCTTTTCCATTAGTTCAGTGCATCAATCGGTATCAGAGCCTAAAGATCCAAGAGAGGGTCCTAGATGAGAAGGAAGCAGAACCTATCTTGAGCTCGATGCAGAGAATCAACTGAATATCTTGGTCAACCAAATACTTTTTTTTTCTTGCTTCTATATCTTCTCTTCCTCAGTTTCTTTTTTTGGTTGTCTTCTTCTTCACCCTTCTCCTTCACAGCCCCCCATAAACCTTCTCTTTTTTCCAAAGTTTACCCTAGTAACTACAAATCAAAATTCAAAATTCAAACTCTCACCTTATCTTTCCTATTCAAATCCAAACCCTTCATAATTCAAAATTCAAATCCTCACCTTATCCATTCAAATTCTCCCCCTCAAATCTCATTAGCTAAAAAAAAAAGAAAACAAAACCCTCCTTGATTGTGTATGTGTTTTCAACCGTATCTTTTTTTCTTCCACCACCATGACACTCAAGGTCCTCGAACAACAAATGGACCAATCCGCTCAGGCGACCTCTTGGAACTTTTTCCCTTTCTCCATATTCTCCAAGTCAGCGTTAGTTTCCTCCTACTTTTAGTGTAGCTAATCATGAACCATCTCATCCTAGAGCCACCTTAGGACTTCTATTGATGGATTCCCCAAATGCTCGTACCTCCCAATGACATCATGGAGATCCTCTTTCCTAACAAAAAAACATAATTATGTCAATAGGAAGATTGATAAAAGCCCTTCAATATTGTTACCAGCCCCAACAAAGTGAAGCAAATCAATAGATTTACCACACTCATGTAAGAAGTTGATGCAAATGATCACAAATGCAATCCAAGTGATGTATCTGTGGTGCCCAATTCTCTTTCACCAAGTAAGATGGGAGGTTAGGGCACACACCTAGTAACTCTATCGAAAATTCTATCAGGAGCTGTTTCTTCTGTTGAGAATACCCTTGCCACCCAAGATCTGAAAGTTGAGGTGGTTAAGGGTCAAGAAGTTATTAGGGTCCTATTTTGTAAAACATCTGTCTAGGACTGCCTTTGATCACTCACCAATATTTTTGAAAGCAAAACTGTATTCTCATAAAAAAACAGTGTTTTTCGATTTGAAAATTATTGGTTTGAACATGATAATTGCCATCAAGAAGTAGTCAAAGCCTGGTTTTCTAGGACCAATGCCTCCCCCATGCATGCCTTTAATCACTATGTGTCTAGAACAAGATCATACCTCTCCAAATGAAAAGCAAAACGCCTGTCATCCCTAGATAAGGTCATTACAAAAACTGAAGAGGAAATAGCTTTTTTGGAATCCTTAGAGCCCACTTTAGGATATTCTGATCTCAATAGTATTGCCTTAAGAGGATCGTATAACAAACATTTTGCCCTCCTAAGGCAAAACACTATTAGATGGGTACAAAGGGCTAAATTGCTTTGGTTCAGAAATGGGGATTATAACACTAGCTACTTTCATAGACAGGCCAGAATCAAAGGGCATAGAAATAAAATTTCTGCTATCCTTTATGACCAAGGGACTTTACAAACTGAGCAAATTGATATAGGGAGGGCTTTTTCCAATTTCTATACTAAACTCTGGTCCTCTACTAGTAATATTCCATTGGAAGCTCTGATTTCAAGCTTGCGAGATGATCTACCAGCTGTAACAAACAAGGATAAAGAGAGTTTATCCAGACTAGTCACATTAAAGGAAATTTACCAAACACTTAAAACCATGCCCAAGTGTAAAAGTCCATCCCCATATGGTTTTAATGTCGAGTTCTATCTTTTTTACTAGGATTTGATAAAAAAGCCACTCTTCCTTGCTATCCAACACTTCTTTCAAACAGTTTGTCTTCCAAAGCTTGGGGTAGAACATATGTGGCTTTGATTCCCAAGAAGGATGTATCAAATAAAGTACAGGACTTTAGGCCCATTTCACTTTGCAATGTATCTTACAAAATCTTATCCAAGATACTTGCAAACAGATTGAAAGCATGCATTAATGGACTTATTGGACCAGAACAATCAGGTTTTTTAGCTGGTAGGTCAACTAAAGTGAAATGAATCTTACAAAATCTTATCCAAGATACTTGCAAACAGATTGAAAGCATGTATTAATGGACTTATTGGACCAGAACAATCAGGTTTTTTAGATGGTAGGTCAACTATTGATAATATCATTGCAGTACAAGAGATTGTGCATTCAGTAGAATATGATTCCTAATCTCTCCCTAGGATGATTCTAAAATTAGATATTCAAAAGGCAAATGATGCCTTAGAGTGGAATGTCGTCCTTGCCACCCTTAAGGTTATGAACTTCCATGAAGTTTGGATAACTTGGATTAAAGCATGTATTTCTTCACCCATTTTCTCCTTCCTAGTTAATGGCTAACCTACAAACTGGATACATAGTGAAAGGGGAATAAAGCAAGGTGATCCCCTATCTCCCTACCTATTTATATTAGTCTCTCAAAACCTAACAGCTATCCTTAACCAAGCTATGAACCTAAAGTTAATCCCTGGTTTTGATGATAAACTTGCAAGCAACTTCAACCATCTTTTGTTTGCAAATGATTCAATCATCATCACCAGGGCTTCCAAGACAGTGTCTATGATTTGAAGGTTATGCCTAGATATATACAACAGACTTATAGAGCAAAAGATTAATTTGGCCAAATCAACTATCCACTTTCCTACATGGATTAACAAGAGGATTAGAGGATCCATTGAAGCCATTCTAGGTATGAAAATTGGTGCATTTCCCTTCAAGTACCTTGGAGCATTGATCTCACCTAAGAGAGTACCTATTAGTCATTGGCAACCATTAATAGATAGAACCAGCAATAGTCTCAATGCTTGGAACCCCTCTACTATATCTTTAGCTGGAAGAACAATCCTTGTTAACACTTCCCTAATGTCAATCCCTATCTACTCCATGTCTTGCCACCCATTCCTTGATACTATTTTAGACAAAATCTCCAAAATGGCTAGGAAGTTCCTTTGGGGGTATGGCAATGCAGGTAGCAATTTCCACTCCATAGGTTGGAGCACTAGTACGCTTGATAAATCAGAGAGAGGATTGAGAATTAGAAACTTAAGAAATGCTAAAGTAGCCCTCATGGTTAAAAATATCTTCCATTTATTAAACAAAGATGATAAAATCTGGGTGAGGATTGCTTCACTTTAGAGCACTTACACCATTGGAGTCAGAGGGAGGGCAAAGTGCTATTCTAGCACTTTTGAAAATTTTACCATTGACACCTCGTGGAGAATCAGATGGGCGGTTGGCGGGACCCACGCAGACGGGTAAGCGCCCGGGCAAAATTTGCCCGGGCGCTGAATCGGGCAATTAGGTGAAATGATGAGTGGGGCACACTATTTTTTAATAAAAACCAATACTCAATGGCTCTATCCAATGTGATTATTTTATTTTAAAAATCAATGCAACGGCTAGTTTCAACGGAAAAAAAAAATTAAATTCCTAAAAAATTTCTATAAATACCCAACACGTTTCAATAATTTTCCACACATTCATATCAACAAAAACTCCTTCTACACTCTCATATTGTTTCTTTCTTTCTATTATGGAAATATATTTCAATGGCGTCTTCGGGTAGCTTGTGGTCCACCGCCGAAGATGTGTTGCTGTGTCAATGTTGGGGCGAAGTTGCTCATAATCCGCTGACGGGGAATGAGATGAAAAAAATGCAAGAATGTGGTGCCTCATCCACGAAAAATTCATATCGAATGCGGTGGATTCTCCTCACACAGAAATGAGTATGTCTAGCAGATGGAAAGTATTGAATAAATCTCTAGGATATTGGAGGGATGCTTTGAAGAAAGTATCGGAAAATTATCAAAGTGGCACCAATCTTGGGGATGAGGTACTTTTTTAATTTAATTTGTTTAATTAAATATTTAAAATTATAACTTAATTTTTTTTAAATATATACTTACTTAATTTAATTATTTGTATTAGCAAATTCAAGCACAACGTTGGTACAATGCTACTACCAGGAAGGAATTCGCGCATTTTCAATGTTGGGAAGTTGTTAAGAGCTATCCAAGATTCATAATTATCCAAGAAATTCAGCCTGAACATATAACACCGACTGAATGGGCGCCAACATCCCAAGAGCCAACAACATTTGATTCCCTTGGTGATGAGGGGACATCAACTGATGCTGCTACAACATCACCATTCGTACGTAGGAGGGCGTCACAATCCGGTGGAGTGGCTAGACCTACAGGCAGAAAGAAGTCAAAGCAAGCCGCCGGTTCATATAATCCGGACAAGGCTAAGTATCTTGAGGAATTAGCCACAGTAGGTAAACTTAACCTTAAGAGAAATAAAGAAAAAGATGCATTTGAAAGACATAGATTTGAGACACTCCAAAAGGATAAAGAATACGCCTATCAACTACAACAAGATCAAATGGATCGAGAGGTTATGGCCATGGATTGCTCGGCATTTTCTCCGAATAGGAAAAAGTTTTGGAAAGCAGAAAGTATGGAAATTATGAGGAGAAGAAGCCTTTTTAATGAAGTCAACCCTAGTAACAGGAATGAAGGCACTCCTAGCAACATGAATGAAGGCACCCCTAGCAATGTGGATGAAGATCATACATCAACAGATTGGTTTAATTAGATGTCTTCCTACTTGTTTAGTTCCTACTTGTTTAGATTATCATGTTTAATTAATGTACTTTCTTTAAATTTTAATTAATGTAATTTTTTTAATTATAATTAATGTACTTGCTTTGTTTTAATTAATGTCATTTATTTAAATTATGTTTTTAACAAATAAAAACTAACATTTAACTAACTCAAAATATAGAAAAATATTTATAAATAGTGATTGCCCATACAATTGAAGGTTTGGGGTGGAAGTTTTGTTTAGATGAGTGAATTGCCTTGGCAATTTTGGCCCGGGCAATTGGAGGTTTGGGGTGTAAGTGCTCTTAGAATGGTAGATTTAACCCTTGGAATATACCAAATCTAAGTGCATCATCATGGTTTTACAGAATGCTCTGTAAAATTGTATCTTCCATTAAATCCTTTATGTGGATTAACAATTGTAATCCATCTGTTACCAGCTTCTTAAGTGATCCTTGGTTATTTGATATTCCAATCTCCCTTAAGCCCACATATGTTAATATGGAATTGCCTATAGAGAACCTGAACATCTCTGATTTTGTGCTAGACAGTAGACTTGAAATTTCTGAAACTGAGACTTGCTTTGGACATGATGTTGATTAGGATAAGTTAAGTAGAGTTAAGTTTGATGATGATATTGAGAACCATTGGACATGGTCTCCCAGTGGCTCACATAGCAAGATTGCTAGTAATGTATATGAATTCTTGAATCATAGCTAGCATTCTAAAATAAGTGATTGGAAGGGTTGACATAGCCTTTGGAGACTACCTGTAGCTCCAAGGGTAAAAATATATCTTTGGAGACTAATGCATGGCAAAATTCCCACTTATGAATTCTTATATGCACTGAATATTGGACCACAAACACTATGTCCTCTCTGTGGGATCACATATGAAACTTTAGAACATCTAATGCACTCCTGCAGATTTACCAAGCAGTGTTGGTCTTATGTGTCTGATCACACTAATATTGATCCCAATGTCTTGAAGAATATCTTGAGTGGGGAGTGGATCATAAACCAAAATATGGCAGTGGGCAACAAGCAACTCCATGCTAAGGCTCTAGTGGCCACCTGTGCATGGAGTATATGGAAGGCTAGATGTGACATAGTGTTCAACAATAGGAGAGCTGACCCTTTCTGGATTTTTCATCAAGCTCTCACCATCACATAGGGACATCTCTGGAAGACTCTGAGTTAGCTCGGTGAGTATCTAAACATATCCTTTCATAACAATTCTGTCACCATCTTATGTGATGCTTCTTGGGCTACTGACTCTATTCTTTGTAGTATAGGCTTTGTGGTGATGAAGGGCCAAAGTAATGGTATGATGGCAGGCTGCTTAACCAAGGAGGTAGACTCAAGCCTACAAGCAGAGATTCAAGCAATTGGTGTTGCGCTGGAACAATGTCATTCAAGAGGAGTACAACCAAGAAGAGTATTTACTGACTGCCTCCAAGCACTAGAGCTGATTTATAAAGAAGACCTGGCTAGCAATGGAAGATATCTGGGAGATGTTCAAAGTATTAGGTAATTAGATCAAAATCAGATGTTGGAAATCAATTATTGTCCAAGAGAACTAAATATAGTTGTTGATGGATTAGCAAACTATGCAAGGAGAAATCCACAAATATCCCTCTTCTGTCGTGGGGCTGACAGACCAAGATGGATTGAAGACTTAATTGCTAAAGCTGGTTTATGTTTTTAGTTCCTTTTGGAGAGTGTTTTTCTTTTTTCTGTTTTCTTTAGATAGCTTATAGAAGCTCTTATCAGTCAAAAAACAAAACAAGGATATGGAGAGCATGAAAGTGGCTAGGAAAGATATAACTTAGGGTGGTTCAGACCAGTATGCAGAATTTTACATCGAGTCCAAGATTGAGATGGACAAGAGTGTTCTTCTTTGAGAAATGAAACTAACAGTCTTGAAGAAGTGCAATCTCACCTGGTTGATAGTGTTACCGTTATTGAAGCATTAGAGCAGGCCTCAAATATTGGAGATGAAGGCATCCAAGAATACATAAAGATATTCCTGTACATGCCAGTGAAGCTTCTCAAGACACAATCACTTTCAACTACAAAAGGTAAGAACCAAAAAGGAAAACTGTCACAATCATCCATTCCATCACCCCCTTCCTTGAGCCCATTCAATTCCATGGAATCTTTTGATGAACAAGGGATTGTCTCAAGTGCTCCTTCAATAGATAATGCTATTTCACAAATCCAGTCAATGCAGGAGTCCCTCAACCAGCTTTTTCCCATGCAAAAGGAAATACAGAAGCAACTTAGTATGATGATCGCAGTACGCATCAATAAAGAATGCAAATGCGTGAAAACTGCATTGGGACGAAGCATGGAGAAAGTTGATAAGACGGATACTGAGGCTTCGTGGATTACGAAGACTGAGTTTTGTCACCTCGATCAGGATCTTTGGGAGCGGTACCATGCTTTTGACTCTCCGGAGGCGAGTTCTTTTCAGCTGTGGAGGATTGATGCAGATGTGATGGATTATGTTATCATTAGGACCTTATGTTAATAGTTATAATCTTGATTTATGTTAGTAGTCATTATTTTAGTTAGTAGTCATTATGTTAATTCATAGGGTTAATTATGTCTTTCATTTTTACAGGTTTTTCTATATAAACCCTTGCTATGGAGTATGTAGAAGGTAGTTTTGGATTATTAATTTGAGTTTAAGTTTCTTTCTCTTTGCTTGGAACTTGCTCACCCTTTTGGCTGTACTAACTTGCCGGCTTTTCTCCTTTCCATTAGTTCAGTGCATCACTATTGATCTGTAATACCAATTTACTGCAAATTATTTAATATATAACACTTTATATCTACTAGACAATAGACATAAATATCAACAACAAGATGATCAAAGAAACAAACTGTTTACCCATTTGACTCGCTGAATCTGAAATTCAGGCAAAATCAAGATACAAAGCCTCAAAAGTTAGAAGAGGTCATCTGCACCCCAGCTCAGCCCGCCCTTCGGCATTAATACTAGTATTTGTACAGAGCTTTTGGAGATCAATGTAGCCGATTATAGTGTCTTCGAAAACCGCACCTTCCAGTTTAGCATCATTAAAGGTCGAACCAGATAAAACTGTGTTCTTAAAGATAACTCCTTGCAGATCAGCATTTCCAAAATTGACCCGATCAAGAACTGCATTTGAGAAATCAACACCTGCAAAAGAAAAGTTCCATCAGATGTTAAATCTTTTTAATGAATCCCAGACCTTGCAATCCCATAATTTATATTGACAATTCATCCCATGGTGGAGAACTAATAAATGATTTTTTTCCCTTCAAACCATATGAATGAATATGGATAATTCCTATACCTTTGAAGCTTGCACCAACAGCATAAGCCTTGGACATCACAACTTCAGACATGTCAGCACCATCAAATTTTGCTTCGGACATTAGGGCTGCTGCAAGTGATTTCCCTTTCAAGTTTGATCTATCATTGGTATAATCACAAAACCTCAGATCAATTGGCTTGTCGTATACACCATTTGCTTGACCAATTGTGTTGCCAACAAATGCACGCTCACATCGGTTTGGGTCAGTTGATAGTGGAGGAAGCCTCTGTAGTATAAACCACATGAAAGGAAATAGTGTAAATAATTTAAAAATATTTACCAACTCCAACGTGATGCTATACAGCATAAACTAGTGGAATATAACTTATGGACTTTCACACATCACTAAAACGATAACTCTTATAATGAAAGAAATGAGAATAAGAACAAATCCCAAATTCTAGGCATCACATAGACAGAAGCCACAATGATTATCACTGGAGTTTCACTATACAATATAGGAAATAAACTCGTAGCACTCTTTATCTTAGAGGAGTCATGATTCATGTGTTTACCAGCTTCCTCGAGGAAAAAAGGACAAACCCCTGACAGTTAAAAGGATTAAAGCCACTGTGTACTTTAACCCAATGTTTTTATGTCCATCTTTATATAACGAAATTATTAACCTTTTGAATTTTTTATTTCATTTTCATCATTATCATTGGCATGACAGCTAGCTGGCATATGACTTGTAAGACGATTAATTTTTTATTCAATTTCATTATTTATGTGGCGATGTTGGCAAATGTGACAACGCATGGCATGTTGAAGTGGATTGATATGCCACGTCAACATAACCATTTTAGAGAATATTTTATAATAGAATTTACAGAAGCTAACATGGCATGTTGAAAAAAATTGCAAAAAATCCCAAAATTAATTATTCTAAAAATAAGTTGGTGACTCTAGGATCTAAAATGCGTCACATCAGCATGGAAGGAGAAGACGTGGTGACACATGCCGCATGCTAATATGGACTGATATGCCACACCAACATAACTTTTACATTGTTTTTAGAATCATAAATTTTAGGATTTTCTACAATTTTTTTTTATGCCATGTGGTATACTGACGTGGCATATCAATCTATGTTAGCATGCCACATGTGTTGCCACGTCTGAGAAGATCGCCACATAAACAACGAAACTAAATAAAAAACGAATATATTTCAAGTTATATGCCAGCTGACTGCTAAGTCAGTGATAGGGATGCAAGTAAATAAAAAAATTTCAATGTATAAGGACCGTAACAAACAATTTCATTGTACTGGGATGACAATGAACATTGGCTTAAAGTACATGGACCAAAAAAATGACTTTAATCCTTAAAAGAATTTAGATTTATATCAATACAAGCAAAAGTAGAAAACAGGGATAACTTCTCCTAAACATAAGAATATGTAAAGTGGAAGATAGGCATTAAGGTATGGTCTGTGGTTATGAATCTGAATATCATATATCTGAACACAAGGCTTAGAATATTTTCAATAGTAGGAATAATAACATGAATTTTTTATCAGATACATAGATGAAAAGTTCACAAACTTCATCAAATCAAATGATAGGACAGATACAAATTTATGATTTTGCAAAATGAAATCAAGATGGACAATTTTATAGTGAAGATGAAAATTCAGATCAGTACCTCAATGTACAAATGTATAACTCCTGACCTGATTTGCAGCAACAACAGGAGATGCAGCAGTCACTGCCCAAGCAGCAAGCAAACCACAAGCAACACTTTTCATCCCTTTAAAGGATGAAACACATTCTCTAGAACTTGTACCCTCTTCATCCACTGACAAAAGAATCAAAATACACATCAATGCTTCATTCAATGTATCAAAAATCAATCTGATGGTACAAAATCAATCACCAAAAATCGAAATTGAGTATTCGTTTCATTACAATGCCCTAATTTTAAGAATTCCGACACATCGATCCAGCACTCTGTAAATGGATTAAGAGAGAATATGTACCGTAGCAACGGAATCGGGTCGGTTGCCCATAGCTCGGTTTGGGATGGTGATGTCGTCGGAGAGAAGGGAGGCGGTGGCCGGCGCCAGCCACCGGAATACAAACGGACGTCATTCTTCTCTTCTTCTCCGATTCTAAACAGCACCCGTGCTTTTATTCAAGCCGTATCTCGTTCCATCCTCATGAACACGTGGCGCTACTCAATAGCTTACACGTTTATGGTCTTATAATTGCAGATATAACCTTATCAAAGTTTTCATTTCTTATAAAGCCCTTGGCTGAAAGTGAAATTAGAAATTTATCAGGGGTGTAAATGCAATTAAACATTTCTTTTGTTAGAGAGCTCTGAAAAGTTGTAAATTTGAAGATCGTCCTTGAGATGGAACGAGGGTTCTTTTCGTGCGAGAAGCTCGATCGAATGGCGAGCTTGATGCTGGCGAGCGTGGCCTCGGCGTTCTTTGCGTCCCTCGAGCGCTGCTCCTGCATCAACCTCAGCACCACCGACCCCGATGCCGGTGAGGACGACGACGAGGCCATCGTCCCCGTTGCCGCCATCAACACGTTGCCCAACGTCTAATCCGGAGGTCTTCTTGCTCACTTTTTTAGGTTTTGTGTCTTTTTTGCTATGCTTGTAAATCAATCGTAAACTTGTTTAATAATTTTCAAGAGTTTAGATTTGAACTCAGCCGCGGCTTTCAGAAATTTCTCTGGAAAATCTGATCTTGATAATTTTTTGGGTTTAGGACCTAAGGAGGAAATTAGTAGTTAATCATGAATGAACCCTAATTTGATTCATACTGAAGATATGAAGCTTCTATAGGATTTATGGTTTAGGGCTTGATAATTGAAAGACAGTGATGAGTGGTATGACTTATAAGACTTTAAGGAACCCTAATTAGTTTCAAACCGGAAAAAATGGAGCTTCTGCAGGGTTTTGATGCTTGTTTAATGGTCATTAGTTGATGTTGTGGGGTAAGATGGTCCTTAGACTCAACAAGTAATTCAATGAACCTATAAATAGTACCTCTGTTGTGATAGAACGGATTGATGAATTTTGAAGGTTCTTCTCAGTTCTTCTCTCCTCCACTCTCTTCTTTGGATTCTCTTCTTTCTTTGGATTTTCAATTTTTAGAGGTGGAATTGATCCAATTTTGAATTGGATCTCCACAATTTCGTATCATGAGCATTGATCCGGAGTTAGCTTCACTGGATTTGGAGCCCTAGATTTCCAATGGAGATTAGTTCTCAAGAACTGAAGAAAGTTGAAGAAGCCCTTAACAATCTGATCCGGGACAATACCAAGCACCATGAATGGAGTGTGTAGGAGCTTCAAGATCAACAAGCAAGAGATATAGGAAAGGTACAAACCCTACTATCTAACTTGTAGACCACTTTGACTTCAACCTCCTCAATGGGATCCCCATCAGTAAGTGAAACTATGGTAGAGATCAGCCATAGACTTCACTTTCAACCTAGATTCACATGAATTGAATTTCCAAAGTTCATAGGAGAAGGATGAAATGTTTGTATAGCTATGACCAAATTTTTAAAGTAGATGACACACCATCAGAAACTGGAGTTAAGTTGGTTGTCATCCATTTAGAAGGGAAAGGCCTTCAATGGCATCAAAGTTCTATGAATTCCATATTAACTAGGACCTTTCCATGTGGGATGAATATGTTAACCATCTCAATGAGAGGTTTGGAGATGAATTATTCAATGATCCAAAACCTGCCCTAAAACATTTGAGACAAGTTGGTTCAGTGAACAACTATCTAGATAAAGTCCGACAATTTACTCATACAAATCCATCTCTATAAGGAATATACAAAGTGGCATTCATTTTACTAAAAAGTGTCTGGGAGTGAAAAAGTTGGTGGAAGTCCCACTGCCCGAAGTGGTTAGAAGTAGGAAAGAGTTACACTTATGATATTTCTTTCTACTCAACTAAGTGGGCACCGAAGTGGGCGGAAGCGGGTTTGTATATGCCAAATCTCACTTCGTCCACTTTAGTGATAAAAAACCTGAAGTAGGCTTAAGCCAAATCATTTCATTCACCTGATGACAAATAAACAATTGAAGTGGGAAAAAGTCAACCAACTTCAGTTACTTCTCCATTACTTTTAGTGAAATGAATACAATGCTTCCTTAAAGCACTTAACCCCGTTTTGCCCAGGTAAAAGAGATCAGGATAATCACTATTCACCAAAAAGTGGATTGCTCCTGCTGCAAACAAAAAAACTCCCATCCCAACCTTTTTTTTTATAATTGATCCTTGAGGGCAAGGATCATTTTCAAGAGGAGGATATTAATGTTGGTTTAATAGTCATCATTAGTTGGTGCTATAAGGATAAGATGGTCGTTAGACTTAACAAGTGGATTAATGAACCTATAAATAAGAACCTTATTGGAATAGAATGGATTAATGAATCTTGACACTTCTCTTCTTTCAATTTTCTTCTTTCCTTTTGATCTTCAGCTCTTAGAGGTGGAATTGATCCAATTTTGAATTGGATCTTCATCAAGTTTATGGTTTAGGAATTGTAGAAAAAAGACAATGATGGTTTGAAATAACTGATGAGTCACTAAGAACCCTAATATGATAGTTTTGAAAAGGTGAAGCTTCTATAAGGGTTAGGACTTTATAGTTCTAGGTTTAGGGTCTGTGGATTTGGATCTCGAAATTGAAGAAAGCTAGTGGAAGAGAATAACCATGGCGTTATGGAACCTTGGTATTGTAAAACATAGAGCTTTTGTTGGCCTTAGTATTTTGTAGTTTAGGGTTTAGGAATTGAAGATAACGGTAGGACTTGACAATAAATTATGAAAGAACCCTTAATTTGATTCAGAAATGGAGCTTTTGTAGGGTTTACATTTCAACAATCCAAATAAGAACAATGAAGCAATTTTGTACGGTTTACATTTCAACAATCGAAAAAACTTTACAAGATTGAAGTATATAACTTGTATCTCAATTTGAAAGATTAAACGAGGGTTTTATCAGTTTTTTCTTCACCAATTGCCATGAACCTGAAGCATGTTACCTTAAATATATCTTCATTTGGATTAGCTATGATTAATCTCTTAGTAGGATACATGTCAATTATATTTTCAATTAATCATCCCAGTGAAACTTGTTTAAGTGTCTAGTTTGCAGTAGAATTCAATCAACAAATTGTCATTCAGAAAGCAATCGAGGAATTAGCTTTTCTAGTAAAGTATTTTGGAAATTATCTACTTGTGAACCTTGGACGTTTGGAATATTCGAGAGTTATATCAAAATGACTTACTACGACAAACAAGCTTGTGGGTTGGATCTAATAGGTCTAAATGTTGGTTGAGAACATTTGTTTTGTGAAATAATGTACAATGTTGGTTTGCAGCTATGTTTATTACAAGGAGCTTTAGGTAGACTTTCATTTGGTGGGAAACTTTTTGTTTTTTTTTTTCAAAAAAAAAAAAATAGATAAACCACATTCATCAAATTTATCAAAAACTTATTGTAAGAGGTTTACATTTTACATATGAACCAATAATATACCGATGTTGGCTACTCGGATTCACGACCCTTAAGAGGCTTGTCACCTGAGGATTGTTAGGATTCCTCTTGGGTAAAGGCTAAATACCTTTTAAGGGGTAATTCCACCACCACTAGTTTTGTCCGTAGAGTAAAAGAAATTTTCTTTAAGTCATTTTTTTTTTTTTTTTTGAATAAGATGATAAACACCACTAGCAGGAACCTCAAAGGATATGTACAGGGGTGGCCACTTAATCCTGCAAGTTTGTCCCCGGGAGAATAGCGCAACACCCGACCCTCAGCTTGCACGAGTGGAGATTCAATCTCGGTTCGTTCACAAGAGAATCTCATATCTTAGCAAGCGACCCAGATACCAATAAACCCTTGGGTCATTGGTTAAAAACAATCTATTTCTCTCAAATATAAGTTGCATTTAACTTAGCTCACTGTGAACAGATTTTTCAATGCTCTTAGTAGTATAACATTTCAAGAATACAGAGAGTAATACTTTCGATTCGGATTCTGCATGTGATTATGTAATAGGCAAAAAGCCATTTTTGGTCCCTAACCTATGGTATGTTGTTCATTTTGGTCCTTGTACTATAAAAATGTTCAATACGGTCCCTGAACTATGGGGCTTTTGGCAATTACGGTCCTTGCTGCTGACGTGGCAGTCATCTTTAAATACTATCATTTTTTTATTGTGACGTGGCAGCCTACGTGGCGGGTCTTTGTTGACATGGCTCGATGACGTGGCATAAAAAATAATTTTTTGAAATATTAAAACATGCTTATTGGTGACTCATCATAACACATCAGCATGCTAACGTGGCTTTTTTTCTTATTTTTTCAGATTTTTTCAGTTTTTTTATTTTTATGTGCCACGTCAGCATGCCACGTCAGCATGCTGATGTGGCATGATGTGTCACCAGTAAGCCCGTTTTAATATTTCAAAAAATTATTTTTTTATGCCACGTCAGCAAAGACCCGCCACGTAGGCTGCCACGTCACAATAAAAAAATGATCGTATTTAAAGATGACTGCCACGTCAGCAGCAGGGACCATAATTGCCAAAAGCCCCATAGTTCAGGGACCGTATTGAACATTTTTATAGTACAGGGACTAAAATGAACAATATACCATAGGTTAGGGACCAAAAATGGCTTTTCGCCTATGTAATATTAATATCAACTAAATAATTCTACATTGAAAAAATAGATAAAATTAGGTGCTTAACTGAAGAAAAAAATGATTTCCTTTTGGTAAAACCCTAATTTCCAATATAATTAAAACAAAGGATACAATTTCCCACTTGATCAAATCCAATCAATGCAACAGTCTTTTGTAAATTAAATTACAAATATATCACCTTTTATCATTAGACATTTTTATGGAACAAAAATTTCATCTTGTAATAAACACACCAATTTACTTCATCTTGTAATAATGAATATTTAACTTCTGCTTAAAATTTGTATCTATTACCATAAGCATACAGTACTTCTCACTTGAACTTTTTCCTTCTCTTCAAATGCATAAAATGTCTCACTTTTGTTTTTTTTTTTTTTTTGACAAGACGACAAGTGCCCCCTCCTCGTGATATAAGTCAGTGGTGGATAGCGCGGCTCTTTGCATGCACACTCTCATCTTATAATCGTGAGGGTTCGATCATGAGTTCGTCTCAACCATCTACGTTTTACACAAAGGACCCGATACCAATAAGATGTCTCACTTTGACAATAAACAAATACTTCAAGCACATTCATCAAAGAATAAAAACTAGAAACACCCCAATTTTTGGTTAAACAAAATCTCTAATTCACATGGGTGTCACACATAGCAAGGAGGGTGACAGAACGTCAAGAAGTGCCTAACAACAGTGGAGGCTCGAGCAAACAACATGACCTTTGTATTAATATTTTTTTGCATTGATCATGTAACAAAAAATCCCATGTAACGCAGTATTAAACTCATAATAAAACATGATTTATTTATTTTTTTAAAAAAACAAAATAAATAAATAAATAAACCTTGTTGCATAATGGGCATTAGTAAAACATCAAAGCAAACTTTTATATTCGATGGAATAAGGAAAAAAAAAGCTTAATCCATTGTGATAGTATTATATGAGAATGCAAAAGAAACAAAGATCAATCAAGCTTGCTTCTTCTCCTTGCATTGTGCCCCTGGATTTTAAAAAGAAAGAAAGAAAGATCATTAGTGTTAAAAATGATAATATTTGTTTTGGGAGCTTTGTGAATTTGATTTAAAACTCTTGAAGATTGTACATTTTAACATTAAAATTGAATTTAAAGATTAATTGCATGAACTTTTTAGTTTCTAATTCAAAATTTCAAGGGTTTTAAGTTCATATTGGAAATAGTAAAATTACTAGCTTTTTTATTTGCTACTTATGTTGCTCATAACTTTATGAAAAGGGTTAATTTTATTTTAGACACTTGAACTTTACCTTTTTTGCACTTTGGCACCTCAATTTTTTTAAGAATGTAAGATACTCCACAACTTTTTTTAAGTGCCTAAATGGCACCTATGGCTAATTTTGTTAACTAACAACTTTTTAATTGAGTTAATTAAAATTTAATGAAAACCCTAATTTCTAAAATACTCTTTTTCCCAAAATACCCCTTCCTTCTTCCTCCTTGGCTCCGGTGGAAACTAAAATTTTATTAAGATACAAGCTCTCCACCGCCGCCAGCTCCTTCGGCGTCCCTTGAGAAAACCAGTTATAACATAAATCAACCCTCCCAATCACCACCCGCCCCTCCGGCCTCACCTCGCCAAAAAACCACCAGCTCCTCCGACGAAGTGGAGCTATCATCATCCTTGGTCCCAAGCCGTCCACGAGGGAAGGAGAAAAATGGGAGGGGTATTTCGAGAAAAAGAGGATTTTAGAAATTAGGGTTTTCATTAAGTTTAAATTAACTCAGTTAAATAGTTGTTAGTTAACAAAATTAGCCATAGGTGTCATTTAGGCACTTAAAAAAAATTGTGGGGTATCTTACATTCTTAAAAAAGTTGAGGTGCCAAAGTGCAAAAAAAGTAAAGTTCAGGTGTGTAAAATAAAATTAACCCTTATGAAAAACAATATTTATATAATAGCAAATATTTTTTGTGTCGCTAATGACTTTCTTAAAAATAATAATTATATAAGTTAATTATAATTTGTTTCAATTAACAACTATTAGAATGTGAAGGCAAGTTTAAAATGTATCATTCCAAATAGTTTTCAAACAGATGTTATGATTGTTAAAATTAAAAAATTTTAATTTTTTTTTAAATAAAAGTACAAATCTAATTTTTTGGATTTTTTTAAAAAAATTTTTAAAATCAAAATCATTTATAACCGATTTACTACTACTTAATAATATAAATAGATTTTAAAAAAATATATTAAAAATAACGATTTTTCAATGCTCTTCAATATCATTAAAAAGATTTGAAAAAAATAATCAATGAAGAAAATTTCCATAATTTTTTTAAATATTATTATGAGGTGAGATTACAAATCCCTTTTAAATTTTTTTCTAAATGTATCTTTAAATTCAAAACTCAAAAGTTCATCTCAAAAAATTAAAAAAAAAACAATTAATTAAAATTAAAAAAAAACAACTTACTTGAAATGAGGGCTTTGGGACGGGTCTTGAAGAGAATGCGATGCCGGATGATGCCGATCACTTCCAATTCCGGCCTTGAACGGAGTTCATCATCCTTGCGTTTTCTGAGAACAAGCAAGGGTTTCTTGAGGGCCGTTTTGGTCCCGGAGAGCTCGTGGTAGCAGACGGTGAAGGTGAAGTTCCCCGGAGAGGAGCAACAAAGGTTGCCGATCTCGAGGCCCTCCACTCCGCTCCCCATGGACGACGCCTGGGACTCCACCGCGCCCTGGAGCTCCACGATCGCCCACTCCGCGCATTCCCCCTGGCCGCACTTGCACTTCACCTGGATCTCCATTCCAAACTCTCTCTCTTTCTTCCTGTCAAAAACAAAAACTCTCTCTCTCTCTGTCTCTATATATTGCAGAGGTTGAAGGGTTTGAAATTTTCCCTCCATTTTTATTGAGATTGGCGGGAATGAGTTAATATTTTTTAATTAAAATTAATTTGGTTTTTCTTTGAGGTAAAAATAAGGCAGGTTTGGTATTGTTGTAAAACCCATAAATTTAAACAACCATTTAGATTGTGTTGTGAACGGACCTGAGTTTGATAGGAATGGGCTGAATTTGAGCTCTACTTTCGAAATTGTATAGTTTAAGTTCTCACTCGAGTTCACAATTTATGCGAATAAGTTTTACTCAAATTTCGGCTTTATTTTAATTTTTAATTGTTGAGTTTGGTTTGATTTTGCTCGAAATTAAGTATTCGATTATAATTTTAAAAACTCAAATTCTGCTCGATTTTGTATGAAATTTAAAAATTATTTATAAATTAATATTGATTAATATTTATATTATATATTAATATTAAAATTTAAGCTTTCGAGCCGAGTTCAATCGAGTTTGACTTAGCTTGAGTTCCGTTCAAAATTAATTTCAAGCTCTAAATTGAAACTTGAGCTCGACTCAAACTTGAAATTCCGAGCCAAAATCGAGATTTTATCGGCGCTGATCTCGAAATGCTCACCTAACAATTTGATTTTTTATGATCCCTATTTAGACTTGTGCTTGGGTTTGGTATTCATCCAGCCTCAAGCGTCACTCATGTCAGCTTATGTATGTCGAAGTCGGCCAAAGAATAAAGGCTAAGGCACAGCTTAGCAATCGCAGGAGCCGTTGGTTGGGCTAGTACGTTTATTTTTGAAATTTTATGAAAATTTATTTTAAAATATAAATATATAAATATTAAAAATTTTAATATTTTTTGTTAGTTTCAATTATATCACATTTACATTAAAGTTATATATATAAACAAATGACATGAGCGGTTGAATTATATAGGATCCCTTGCATAAGAGGTGTTCAACCGGGAGGTCCCATGTTTGAATCCTCCTCTAAACAAGTTGAGGGCATAGTGCGCGCATAAGCCTGTGGGTGTTTGAGTGTTCCGTGTAGTTGAGTTCGTCCTTTGAGGGATCGTTTGTCGACTTTAATAAAAAAAAAAAATTATATATATATATATATATATATATATATATATATATATAAATGGTTAAAATTAATAATATGTCACGCGGGTACCATGTACAATGAGATGAAGGGCATTTTGGTAGTTTCTTGCACAAACGCATCTAGGCCTAAAAGTTAGGGTTTTGCAGGGTTTCCATTCCATTGCTTTGGCGGCCGCGCGAGGACGAGAAGCTCCGCGGCGTTCTGGTGAGATTTTCTCTGTTTTTGGACCATCAAAGTATCCTCTTTGTTTAATTTGATCATCTCAGTAGGTACGTTGGATTGCTGCTCTAAATCTTAGATCTTGTTCGTTTTTTCGTTATTATTATTTTTCAATCATTGCTGGCTGAAGTCTCTTAATCTTGTTCATGGATGCTCAAAGCTTTGAGATTTTTTAAGCACTGGAATTTACAGATCCATACTTTGTTTTGAGTGGTATTGATTTTTCTGAAGTTTTATTAATCTACATTGAGGGTTTTTCTTTAGATGCAGAGCTTACAATGCTGTTTAATATGTTAATGAATGCTAATGAAGATTGCCGGAGATGTTTAATTTGTGAACTTTTATTTTTCAAAGTTTGTAGATGCTTGATTTTTTAAGTTTGCGTCTGGGATTTAGAAATTGCAAGTGTTAAAATTTTGTACGTGAGGACGAAATATGACAACCAGTTAAACCTCATTCTTTGATTTCTCTTGTTGATGAAACTCCAAACTGGCTTTTTTAATCCAATCTTTTTGTTCAATTTATCACTGGGGAAAGAGAAGAAAATTTCAGGGAAACAAACATTATCTAGAATATCTTAGGTTTGAACCAATAGGCAATGCTAGACTTGGAATATAAATCTTTGTTCCCACTTCGCGCACACCGGTATCCTCGTTTTCCATCAATTTATAATTCTAGCTGTCCTCAATCTGATATTATAGTAGTTATATAAACTCAAATTCTGAATGCTAGTAAACACCGGGACCTATGCAATATTTGATTGATTACAATTCTGTATATTCCATCTGCTGTCAAAGTTCCCAATGTTGTTTAAAGGAATGTTTTCCCGTAAAACACTTATTCTTGCATGACTCTATCTAATTCAGAATAACTGTATCTTTTGTGATACAGAGGTTAACATTTGCTTAATCTTCTATATATATCTTAATATTGCATTGGAAGATGGAACCCGTAATCCATTAAATTTCAATGGTTTAAAGATGAAAATGACAAGTTTTTTGGAAAAATAATTATTATAGAGCCCGTAGTCTTGAATCTCTCGATTTATTTTTTGGACAATACAAGGTCAATTTTTACCTTGATATAATATGCTCAAATGGCATAGAGAGCACTAAGCTGTGGTATTGGGCATTTGTGTGCATGGGATATGATGTAATCTTCACCAAGGTCTTGTTGACCAAGGAGGCATGGACATGTTTTTGAATATAATATCATCATACATTATGGTAAAAAGATGATGTTTATGATAGATGAGGTGTTATAGTGCTTGTTTAATATAGATGTACATTTTTTTAAAAATTTGTCTTACTGCCCTTTTCGGATATTAAATTTTTGCCCTACTATGTGTCATTTTTCACTCCAGGTGAGTAGTCATGGTCAAGCACAACAATGTTGTGCCAAATGGGCACTTCAAGAAACACTGGCAAAACTTTGTTAAGACTTGGTTTAACCAGCCCGCTCGCAAAACCAGGAGACGCATAGGCAAGCTCTTTTTCTGTATTTTATATTGTTTTCTGTCCTTTATGTGTCCTATGGGCTTACCTTTTGTTATTATGAGTTTCCACTCTAATTTTGTCCATCTATGCTTTGGTGATGCCTTTCAGCTAGACAAAAGAAAGCCGTGAAGATTTTCCCACGTCCAACTTCTGGACCTCTCCGTCCTATTGTTCAGTGTCAGACTCTGAAGTACAATATGAAGCCTAGGGCAGGCAGAGGTTTTACTCTTGAGGAGCTCAAGGTAATCATCCAAACATTATGTTTTGCCTCCATTATTCTGTAGGGGACTCATGAAATGATTTTATGAGGACTAAATCTTACATGAATACAATTATCTTATGAATTATTTTCCCAGCTGAAAGTTTTTCCTCCATGGCATTCTGAAAAGCCAGTGCCTGTATTTTTTTTTCCAAGGAGTAGCTGATCCATAAACTTTATTTTTGTTTCCCTTTATGTCATTCAATCATTGATCAAATAATATCCACACACTAGTGTTGAAAAGTCTTGCAGCATTCTAGATTGGCATGCAAGATAGTAAATATTTCACTTCTGAAATATGTTAGCGGAAGCCAACTAGTTATATCCAAGAATTACTTGAGAACCACTTCATTTTGTTATAACCTTTGAACTCAAAACTTTTTGTTAAACTTCCATTGATATCTGTGATTTAGAGCTATGTGGAAGTCTAGTTTAGAAAAACAAGCTAATGGATGTCAAAAAAAGAGTTTTAACTTAGCATTGCACTATAGGTTTTGCATTTTATTAAGGGTAGCTTGAGGAAAGCTTGTAAAAGTTCAATTGTTTCTAAAGATTGATTTGTCTGATGTCTTTTCCATTTTAGTTGGCCCAATTTAAGATTCAATGGTGTTAATTAAGATGTTGTATTAGCGTTGTCTCTTTCATGATATTTACGGTGTTAGTTTTCCAGAAAGTTTGATTTGTAAGATAAAACTGTTCCTCTTCCCTCATGGTTTGTTATTCCATTTACTATGGTTAATGCATGTTAAAAACGTAAATACTTTGTGTCGGTTCACAAAGTTGATCGTTTTGGCAGTTACTATGTTTATAATCTTATACAAACCTCATCTTTCAGGCAGCTGGAATCCCCAAAAAGCTTGCACCGACTATAGGAATTGCAGTTGACCACCGGCGGAAAAACCGCTCACTGGAAGGTCTTCAAGCTAATGTTCAGAGGCTGAAAACTTACAAGGCCAAACTTGTCATCTTCCCAAGAAGCAAAATATTCAAGGTTTCCTTCTTTTGCACTGAAGTTGCAGCCATCTCTGCATCAAAATAGATAATCTTACAAATTTTACTCCTCTGCTAAACATTTACCATTTCTGTCTCAGTCTGGTGATTCTTCCCCAGAGGAGCTCAAGCACTCGCCACTTCAGGTCCAAGTAAGGCACATACATGCCAATTGTCCGTGAGCAGCCTTCGGTCGAGCTTGTGAAGATCACCGACGAAATGAAATCATTCAGTGCCTATGGAAAGCTTCGTGTTGAACAGATGAACAAACGCCAAGTTGGTGCCAGGTTGAAGAAGGCTGCAGAGGCCGAGAAGGAAGACAAGAAGTAGCCTTGTCCACCCTCATCTTAAAATGCCAATTTATCTTGGGTTTATTTTCACCATTCCATGAAAACTCTGACGTTCAATTCCTGTGTTTGTTCATCAGTTTTGTTAGTTGAGACCAATGAGTACACTAACAACTTCTTGTTTGTGCTACTTATATTTTAAAAAATGTTTATTCATCAGTAATTCATTACCTCTTATAATAAATAAAAGATTATATATATATTTGGTAATGAACAAAAAGTCTTTGAAACTTTACGAAATGAACAAAAAATCATCAGAAGTTTGCACATGCCCAAAAGATCTCTCTTTTTCTTACATCATTAATAATGATTTGACTGGTAGAAGTATAAATCCCTCAATGCATCTAATATAAAACTAATAGAAATTTAATAGATGAATTGACGGAAATACCTCCATCTCCCAATGAAGTCATTTTCAAAACACCTCTGTGATTTTTTTCCGATAGCCCAACCACATGACACCACCTCCGCCGGAGTCCTCCCCTTCCGATAACCCTGCCACTCATAGTCGTTTAAGCACAATCCACAAATGAAGTAGAAGAAGAAAACATTGACATTGATAAAAGTTCAAACATCCTAAAACACAAATGAACATAAATAAAAGTGCAGAACATCGACACAAAAAAGGATGAAAATTTCAACAACACAACGAAAAATTTAAAAAAAAACACAGAAGGAAGGGGGTCCAAGACAAGCAGCAGCAACAACATTTCTCTTCAATCAAGATCTTCTCTGCGATTATGCTGGGAGGGAGATCTTGAAGGGCTTTAGTGAAATAGATTTTAAATCAAGTCTAGATCGGGATGGCGGCAGCCGGATATCTTGGAAGATTTTGAAACCTTCCTCGACACATTTTCGCCTCTTCACGGGCAGACGCGTTGGAATTCGGCCGGATTCTTTGAACTTCGGAGATCGCATTGCGGCGCGATCTCGCGCTCATGCGCCATGTTCTCGACCGAAAGGTGGTAGTTCTCCACTGCGCGATGAATATCCAGGCGAAAGAGAACGGATCGTTTGTACGCCGCTATGAATGTAATAATCTTATCATAGTCGTCATCCCCGTAAATCGCATCGCCAAGTTTTGATAGGAATCACATCCAGTTGGCGTCGGTTTCATTATCAACGACAGCGAACGAAATATGGAAGAAGCCCTCGTTGTCATCTTTACCTGTCGCTCCCTCGTTGCCATCATGGTGTCAACTTGCCATATTTTCCAAACAAATGAGTTCCATCAACGAAAAGCAATGGCCTGCAACCTCTCTTGAAACCATCAATACAGGCACTGAAGGAGAAAAACGCATGTCTAAACCGCTCAATATCATCGTTTCCTTGAAGTTTCCATGTTCTCGTTTAATATAGTGTGTGTTCGTTTAAATTTTTAACTTACCGTTTAATTTAAGGATTTTTCGATTAATATCAGGCATTATCGTTTAATATTCTTCGATTTATTCAATGTCGAGAGTTCCCGTTTACCATACAACATTTGATTGTCCACGCTTTCGAACTTGTCCCCTCACACATGGGAGGAAGGCAAGACTGACAAAGGTACAAAATCGGGAACGCTCCTAGTCCGCCAGCCCCCCGCAGGCATTCCTCTCGACGTCGTTCTTCCATGACCATTCCGACAAGGAGGCCAATGGATGAGGACATTGCAACCCGCCTTGAGAAGGCATTTGAGACGCTGTCAAGAGATGTTACCCGCATGGGCTGTATCATGTCTCGGCTTAATGAAATTGAGGGACAGAGGCAGGTCGTTGAACTACCGGCTCCGCCTCATGAGGAAAAGGAGTCCGCGGCACCGCCGATATGATCCCCTCCCACGGGGATGCGGTTAAAGAGCATCGCCTACAGGCCCACTCAGTCTCACATGCGGGTGATCCTATCTCAGTTTGCGTGGGACGCTCTCCCCGAAGACAAGCCGCATAAGTTTTCTGTTTAATATATTTAGTTTCCTTATAATATTATGATTTTCCAATTAATATTACACGTTTCCATTTAATATTTGGAGTTACCACTTAATATATGACTTTTCCACTTAAACTTTTGGTTTTAGTTTAATATGCATGTTTAACACCCATGACCATCGTATGGAAGAACTAGTGGTCATTCACCACACGGGACCTTCTAAACAACACACTGATAAGCGAAGAAGAAAAATATTCCAATCATAAACTAAACGGTACGCCTAAACAACACACTGCAAAAATTTAAAAGAAGAAAGAAAAAAGAAGAGAGAAAGGATGATGTAAACAAATAAAGTAAAAAAGAGAGGGGGTCCAAAACAACAACAACAACAACATCTGTTCAATCAGTATCTTCACTAGATGAACTAGATGGGAGATACATAAGGTCATTCTTGAACTCCAAAGAAGTCAAGTCTAGCTCGGGATGATGACGCGAGATATCTTGGAAGATTTTGTAATCTTCCTTGATACCTTTTCGCCCCTCCTTACAGACCAAGTTTTGGAATTCTTCGGATTCCTTGAACTCGGAGACAACACTGGAGGCGATCTCGCGCTTTCGGATGAGGTTCTTATCCGAAATCTTGTAGAGCTCATAGAAAACTTTTTCAGGAAAAACGAAAAAAATGAACTCACTGCGAGCAAATGTGGATGTTTCTTCTACTAGCCTTGGGCAGTAACTCACCTAGAAAGATATGGTCGCAGAGCTCGTCACACCGGTTCACCGGAGAGCAAATGGATAGTAGAAGAAAAACTTCTCTCAACCGGATGGAAACAAAAAGGAATAAAAGGGCTTGAGGAAGAAGAAGAACAGTAAAAGCTAGCAAAAAAGTACAAAAAGTAAGTGAAAAAGCTGCCAAAAGTAAGGAAGTGATGGGTTGAGTGCAAGTTTCAAAATCATGATATGACTTGCGTAGGAAAACACCAAACAAACATAAGGGCATAGTTGGTATTATGGGAAAAAATAGATAATGGAGTCAGTCTTAAGGACTGAAAAGTCACTAAACCAAAAAAGGAGGGACTATCTGGCCATAAGTTATGTCAGAGGGACTGTCTGAGAAGTTTACAAACTTCCAGGGACCTAAAAATAATTTTTCCTATATATATAGGGATGTGTTACAGTCAGGTCCTCCCACAGTCTGAACGATCTAGAATTTCAACCGTTAAGTGGGAGGATCAAACGGTAATTAAATTATATAAAAATGTAAATGGTAGCTTATTTTTCGATGATCTTCCCATCCGTACGGTTGGAAATCCTTCAAACATGCTTTAAGACAGGGGTCAAATGGGAAGGTAACAGGAATGCACAGTGCATTCTGCCGGCCGTATCTCATCAGAGAGCTATATATATATATATATATATATATATATTGACTGCCAATTGTAACACTGTGCATTCCCACTCATCTTCCATTTGGCCCCTTGGAGCTTGTTTGAAGGATTTCCAACCATACTGATGAAAAGATCATCGAAAAATAAACTAGCATGTCCATTTTCATATAATTTGGTAACCGTTTGGTCCTCCCACTTAACAGTTTTTATTTCATAGAAATCTGAACGATCTAGAATTTCAACCGTTAAGTGGGAGGACCAAACGGTAACCAAATTATATGAAAATAGACATGTTAGCTTATTTTTCAATGATCTTCCTATCTGTACGGTTGGAAATCCTTCAAACATGCTCTAGGGGGTCAAATGGGAGGCGACCGAGAATACACAGTGCATCCGACCGACCGCATCTCATCAGCCGCTATATATATATATATATATATATGTGGGCCCATATCTTATGTGGTTAGGCCGGATATTATTCATTTTCGCGGCTTTATATTTCCACTTATCTGATATTTTGAAGAAATCCAACCGTATGGATGGAAAGAACATCGAAAAATAAGCTAGCATGTCCATTTTCATACACATCTTAACGAGTGAAAATTTATAAAAATCCTATCAGTTCAAAATTTCACCCATTAAGATAAAAGCCCTATAAGTTCCCAAATTGTATAAAAATTGACATGCTAGCTTATTTTTCAATGTTCTTTCCATCCATATGGTTGGATTTCTTCAAAACACTATGCAAGTGGGCCAAATGGGAGACAACCACAAATGAACAGTAATCCGGCCGACCTTACCTTATCATGCCCGTATATATATATATATATATATATATATATATCGTGATAGCATAGGGCCGGCCGGATTACTATGCATTCCCACTCGCCTCCCGTTTGGCCCCTAGAGCATATTTGAAGGATTTCCAACCTTACGGATGGGAAGATCATAGAAAAATAAGCTAGCATGTCTATTTTCATACAACTTGATAACCGTTTGGTCCTCCACTTAACGGTTCTTATTTTATAGAAATCTGAACGATATAGAATTTCACCCGTTAAGATGAAGACCCTGCAAGTTCCCAAATTATATGAAAATTGACACACTAGCTTATTTTTCGATGATCTTCCCATCCGTACGGTTGAAAATCCTTTAAACATGCTCTAGGGGGTCAAATGGGCTGCGACCGGGAATGCACAGTACATCCGACCGGCCCTATGCTATCACGACTATATATATATATATATATATATATATATATATATATATATATATATAGGAAGTGATAAGATCTGCGATGGGCCAATGCATTTATTCGTCATTCGATTCCATTAGACCAGCAGAGCATGTTTGAAGGATTTCCAATACGGATGGGAAGATCGTGAAAAATAAGCTAGTAATGTATGCATTTTCATATAATTTGATACCGCTTGGTTCTCCCACTTAACGGTTGATATTCTGGATCATTCAGATTTCTATAAAATAAAGTTAACCGCAGTCGGTATAACCGAATCTGCGGTTATCAAATTGTGGAAAATGGGCGTCTTGCTACCTTATTTTTCGATGATCTTCCCATCCAGTATGGTTGGAAATCTTCAAACACATGCTCGAGTGGGCCAAATGGGAGGCGAGTGAGGAGAATTTACGATGTTATAATAGTCGGCATTTGACCGTAACATTCCTATATATATATATATATATATATATATATATATATATATATATATATATATTAGATGTTATAATGGTAGAGTACACTACTGTTTAAATAAGGTTGTCTTATTTTCACCCATGTTGAGAGTGTTTCTTACAAATTCAATCGTTTAGATGAAAAAAACATCAAAAAATACAATAACATGTCGATTTTTATACAATTGGTGATCATCATCTCATTAAATGATATGAAAATCGACATGTTATTTTATTTTTTGATGTTTTTTTCCATTGTATTTTAATATCAAAATCAAAATCAAATTTAAAAAAATGATTTTACTTTTTGTTTTTTTATATTTTATTTTTTAATTAGATTCATCATTAAATATTGGGAAAATTTTTTTAGTTAATCCAAGATAGTTTATCTCATGATGTTACATAGTTTCTGGATCAAACTTCAAACATAAATCATTGAACTACATAAACACACACATCAACATCACTGGATAGATATAGCCTCCACAAATTTGTCCACAGTACTCCATGTTCTTCCCCATCCCCCCCAACTCCAAATCACCTCAATTCAACATATAAAAATGAAACTCTAATCCTTCACTACTGAAACAATCCATTCCATCTCTGCTACAATGTCCCTCCCCCACCACACCCTCTCACCATCTCTCTTTGCTCCTCCCAAAATCCCCACTCCATTCAGCAAAACAAGGCCATTCCATGGTTTGATCCTTCTTCCTCCCCTTCTTGATTCATACATAGTACACACTCATTTGTTTGTTTTTCTCTATTTTCAGGAGCAACTCACAGGTTACAACTGAAGGGCAGTGATGGTGGTGGTGTTGTCTTCTCAGGTGGCTATGGAGTGAACTCCAGCACTGACTCTGTTGTCAATGGAGTTGCTAAGAAAAGGTAGACATGGAACTTTGTTCTTTGGTGAGGAGAGAGAATTAATTCATCAGGATTGACAGGAAAATTGTGGAGCATTTGCTTCTGATCAAAGCCAAGGAGGAGTTGTCAGATGATGAAGAAAAGAACATGCTTGATCACTTGTATACATCACAGTACCATATGAGTGGAATCCTTGCAATCTCTCTTGGTGTGTCTCCAGTTTCTTTCCCAAAATTTTCCATATAGTTTGAACTTTTGATCATTCATTATTTTGGATTTGCAGGCCGTGTAGAGGAACCCAATGTTGATAACATTACTCATGTGGTTTTTATGAGATTTCAGAGAAAGGAAGACCTTGCAAAGTTCCATGTTAATGCCTCCTACTTGGGAGTTCTTAAGGAGCATGTCAAACCACATTGCTATGTATGCCCTGGCATGTAATCACTTATCCAGTTCCTTGACTCCCATATTTTCTAAATTTTCGGAGAAGTGCCGTCTTAATGTATGTGTATGATCGAATGTAGTACAGTGAACTTGTTATTGATTGGTTGTGATTGTATTATAGGGGCTGATTTCTTTGGAGTATGAATCTGAAGTAGAAGATGATATCATGCCCATATTTCGGAGAGGAGAGGTACAATAGTGAAACTCTGTGAATCTGTAACTTTTGTTGGATGTTCTGTGTTCATAGGAATATGATTATATTTGTTAATTTATTTTAACTGCTTCGATAGAAACTCCCATTTGAAACATTAATGTGAAATCAAATCCTAATTTGATTTTTGTTGTGCATCTTTTGTGAACCTCTCATATTTGGCAGTCGTTCTTGAAATGTTATTGACCAGGAGTTTAACTATGGGGTGGAGTGTGTATTCTTGATCTCTTTCTTTGAAACCGCAAGCGGACATGCTGTAGAAGATGCATTAGCTACTCTTCAGAGTTTGATCATAAAGTTCGGGTCCCTGATCATACAGGCAACTCAAGGTACTTGTGAGAATTTTTCGCTCAAATTATATTTTTGGCATTAAAAAAAATGCATTCAACACATACTCAAGAATCATTTCGTAAGGTTTTAATGACACAAGTAATGGTTTCAGGTTTCAGAAGGTTGGAAATCTGATTTTCTTAGCTTGTTGACATTTATGCTGCCAAAATTATTAAAGTATGACAATTTATTGAGATATGTTAGGATACCAAGGAATTGGCCTGTTTTCCGTAAGACGGTGGAATAGTTTTAAACTTCTCTGCTGACAATGAACAATGTGGATGAATGTGCAAAACTACAAGAGCAGAAAAACGCTATAATTCACTATTAGTTGGAGATGTCAATTTAGAAATATTTTTTGTCAGAATGGTATAATATATTGCAGAATTCACCTAAAAGACTTGAAAGACGACAATTGACATTATCTAAACTATTTTAAAGTTACTTGAACCTTCTCATTTATATATGTTCAGTAAGACTCATTTAGAAATTTCATGTACTTATCACGATTTCTCTTGATCCAGAGCTTTATTAGTTCCACTGCTCAATTTTCTATTTAGATTTCTCTTGTCCATGAAAAATTTCAGGCCAATGTTTCAACCTCACAGATAGTGAATACACTCATGCTGCAGTCATACGCTTTCCATCTTGTAAGGATTGCTTAATTGTTTGTTAATGTATGATTACTTAATCAAACATTTGCTAGCAACAAATAACTACAAAGCTTATTAATAATGGAGACACGAATCCTATTCACATTGGGCTTATGATCTTCTGCAGTTGATGCCATGGAGATGTTCAGAGGCATCTCCGATTACAAGGACGTAAGGACGCTAAACCTCCGATATAAATCTTTCTCATTCTTCTCTAAATACAAAAAATACTCATCATTAAACAACATAAAGAGCTTCAATTATGCCGATAGCTGAACTTTTTTGAGTATTTCTGAATACTGCTTAATCACATTATCGAGCTTCACTTCTTTGAGTGAATGGCATCAAATGTAGTGCATTATCATATTATCACTCTGGTATCAAAATCACACAAAGTTACAAGTTTTCTGTGAATACGAGTCATTTCACATATTTTATTGTATCACTTGAACTAAAAACTGCAGATGTGGAGATTGAAATTTCAGAAAGTGACAAGGAAGGCTCTCCTCATATATTTTACTGTTGATCCTGTGGGTACTGAGTTAATGTAGTGAATGAAACCTGATGGTTCACTATGGTTGCAAAGTATAATACATTCATACACATCTAATCATGTAATGACCTTACATTCTTCGTAAATTATTGTATAGAATTTATCTTTGTATTTGATCTTATGCTCTCTGTGAGTGTGGGTTATATTTAGGCCTTGTTTGCTTGGGCTTTTTCTCTGTATAAGTGCTTTATGAATAAGTTCTGCAAATTTGTGTTTGGATATTTCACTTTAAAAGCACCAATTTGGTTAGTAAAACAAAAAAATCTCATAGGTGTATTTTTCCACCTTAGAATTGTTTTTTTCAGAAAAGCTAGTACCAAGTTGCTAATGAAGAAAGTAGAAAACTACTTTTTGAGTTTTTTCAGCACTTGCGTTTTTCTGAAATCTCTTCCAAATATCTTTAAAAAAAAAATGCTTACTTACTTTAAAAGCACTTTTTAAAAGTAAGTTAACATCCTCAAAGAGCAAGCTGAAATTGCAAAAAGGGTATCAGATCACTTCATCCGAATTTTTGGGAGCCAGAGGACAAATAGATACTCCACAGATTGGGCCCAGTTGCTCGCTAGATCAGAACCGATAGACCTGACCAACTTGGAAATTCCATTCACTGAAGAAGAAATTTTTGCGGCCATCCAGGGACCTCGGTATAAAAAGGCACCACGACCCGATGGTTTCCCTATGAGCCTATACCAACAAGGATGGAACTTCGTCAAGGAAGACATCCTACATACCTTCAAGTAACTATACCAAGGCACGACTGATCTGGAAAGACTGAACTGAGGGCACATCCTGCTAATTCCAAAATCTAATGAAGCAAGCTCAATAGGCCACTACCGACCAATCGGCCTCTCAACTGCTCCATCAAAGTCATCACAAAAGTCTTGGCCAACAGACTCCAGACAGTCATCTTGGGATTGGTCAACAAAAACCAAACAGCTTTCATCTAGGGAAGATACATACATGACAGTATAGTAGCAACAGAGGAGATCATATATGGGATGAAATCGAGGGGGGGAATCCTAATGAAAGTTGATTTCGAGAAGGCTTTCAACTCGGTAGATTGAATCTTCCTCCTAGAAATCCTCCAAACACAAGGCTTTGGACAACCATGGGTGGGGTGGATCAAGGCCATAATCAATGGTCCCCGATGGGTTATGTTAGACTGTAAAACCCAAAATTTTAGAAATAAAGGACTTGTTATTTTTTCTAATTTAATAGTAATTTAAAAATTTGCCAAAAGGGCATTTTGGGAATTTTAAATTAAACACGAGGGCAATTTTGGTAAAATGGACACAAGGGAAATTCGAAAACATAAATAAAATCATTTTATATTTTATTTATTCTGATTTGGGAATTAAGGATTCATTTAATTAAATTTGGGAGTGACCAATTTAATTAAATTAGGAAACTCTTTTAAATTAATCATGATTGGTCCAAAATGGAAATGGGGGAAAAATTGGATTGAATCATGATTGATTTAATCAAATCGGGAAAGCCCTAAGTTGGTTGATTAGGTCTAATTAAGGAAAGAGGGGAAATCAATTTAAATTATAAATTTAAAATTAATAGAACGCCAAGGACTTAAAATAATTTTATAAAGGTTAAGGACTACAAGGAAAAGTGGTTCTCTCGAGGAAGGGACACGGACATAAAAGTAAAAGGCGAAGGATTTGGAGAGGAAATTCACTCTCTCTCACGGGACAAGGATCCAGTTAAAAAAATAAAAAAACTTCGGGGGGCCTTTGCGCAAAAGTCCAGGGTGAGTCTCTGTACTAACGGGTGGGCTGGGATTGGAGGATCCGAGAAAGGCTGATCTCAAGACTCCAATCCAGCCGTTCAAGTTTCTCAACTGAAATAGCGGTCGCATTATGACCGCGCCGGCGACGGGATCTCTTGGTCCATCCGGGTGATGGCGCTGAACGAGGTATCGACGAGTCGATCTCGAGGCTTATCGACTTCTCCTTCTTCATCCACCAACGCTACACACCGCGATTTCCGTGCTACTGCAAAGGAAATGAGGATGATTGATAGACGAACAAATATGGAAAACAAAGATCTCTACCCCAAGATTAGAGAATGGCGATTGAGAATGAGAACCCTATAAAAGGGAGGCCGTGGGGGGATTTTTAAGGCACACCAACACCGGAACACCGGCGAACCACCGTCACTGCGAGAGAATTCAAGGAGGAGAAGGAGTGAGAGACTCCCGAGGTCGCGGCGAGCTTGCACTGTCTTCCAGGAGGGGTGGGCGCCTTCGGGGAACTCGGGCGACGAGCAGAGGAGGGGCAACGACCACCTTCGTCTCCGGTAAGCTTCCCTCTAGTTTCTTTCCGGTCGTTCATGCATGTAGCCTTAGGGTGGTCGCAGAGGGGTGACTAGGACGGGATTCTGTCCCCGGTCACGAACCGGACGCCGAGGAGGGAGGGACTGAGCGCGGATAGGTTCCCGACGTGGAGGAGCTCACTGGTTCTTGATCCAGAAGGAGACCCTGACCTTCAGAGCTTCTCCGGGCGGCAGAGGCGGCGCAACAGGGACAGTTCCGGCCTCCATGCACCGGTGGCAACCACCGTGGGGGGGGAAAGGGGCTGCGCGCGTGTTCCTCCGGCGAGGTCTCGGCCTAGAAGAGAGAGAGAAATAATAGAGAGAGGGAACCGTTAGAATAATTAGATATTCTAATTAGCATATTAGTAATAATATTAGATTTAATAACTATTAACTAAGTCATGTAGTTGCATCAAATAAATAGTTATTGTTTAATAACTAATGGATTAACAGGATAACAAGTTATGGGGGTGATTAAATTTGATAAATTAACTTAATAGTTGCTTAAAGAACAACTATGGGATATCAAGTCAACTAATTAAAATCAATTACCAATTAATTGATTAATTAGTTAATTGAATAGTGAATGATGAATTGAGCAATTAGTTAATATTCAATTAACTAATTAGTTTTGGAAAGTTATTAATCAATGTGGAATAAAGAATTTGTTTGGATTAATCAAAAAGGAATTAAAAAGGATATTTCCTTGTTAAACCGGATTAGTTAATTAATGAAATTAACTAACTAGATAGATATCTTATGGGTGGATAATTAGCTAATAAGTTGGGTGGGCCAACTAGTTAAAGGAGATTGAGCCCAACCAATCTAAGGTCGGGTCCGGATCTAGTATGTTGGTTTATGGAGGATCATTAGGAGATTAATTAATTAGTTAAGTTATTAACTAATTAAGGGATCAGTTTAATAATCAATTAGTAGATTAATTAACTTGGTTAGTTAATTAAATGGCTAATTGAATTAGTTGAGAAGATGAATTGATTTGATAAATCAATAAGTTGAGTTGGCTAAAGAAATGAGCTCAAGGAAGGTACGAATCAATTCTAAAAGGGATGGAACCAAGATGAAATGACAGGGAAACGCTAGGAAAGGTCTACAAGTCGAACTCAGGGCCGTTAGAGCATGCATAGTAGATGTAATATTTATAGACTAGTACCTTATTGGGATAAGATTTATCTTTATCAGGGTTTGACTTGGATGCGTCGAGAAGTCCCGTGGAGCACGAGACTTTGCGACTTTCGGTAAGTATTTCTGCCTTGTACCCCCCAGTCATTTATTGATTGGTTTCTTGACTGTTGATTGCATGTTTGAGCATGCCTTGTTCCTCTCTTCGGAGATCTTATTGACATGTCTTTATTTTTGACATATTGCTTGTTATTCATACATGCTTCCATGATTTGTTGAATCTCTATATAGCATGTTTGATTATTTCGGGATGTTGGAATCCCTACTTGTTCTGTTCTTCGTCCCGGATTCAGTGGAGCAGGTGAGCTCCGGATTTTGCGAGAGCGTTGGGGATGGGACACCCTGACGTTCGGGCACTCTTGGCTAGAGGGAGAGTGCTCTGGCTGTCCTTGCTAGTCAGTGGGGTCGATCACTGACCGTGTCGACACGTAGAAAGGTGGCGCTACCAACATACGACCCGAGGGCCGTAGCGACCGGATGGTCGTTTTAGCAGCAGGTTCGCTGATGGTACTGACCGGGGGAGACCCTTGTGGAGCTTCTTTGGAACTCATCGCTAGGAGTCGATTTCTTGTTTATTTTTGTGATAGACTCCTAGGGCTTATTTTTGAGGGGCGTGCCCCGAACTTGTTTTGATATTTATGATTGGTTGATATCATATTTCTTGAACCCCGCAGGGGCACTTACTGGGCTTTCCACTCAAAAGCTCATGCACTTGTTTTCCTTCCTGTTTACAGATCTTGAGGCGTAGGACTCTAGTACGCAGGAGCTGAGCCTATCGTGGGTCGGGTGATTTGCAGAGGTCCGAGGACCTTGGTTATCCTTCTTGTTTGAGTGAGATATTTTATTTTGTAGGACCCCTTAGGTCCTGGTATTTGTAGGGTATTTGAACCCTTGTTATTTATCTTTCCGCTGAAACTCTGTTTATTTTGAATAAAATAAGATGTTTATTTGCATTATCTGCTTACACACTTAGGCCTTGTATCCGGGTGGGGCCCGTCTCTACTCGGCTACGGTCGGTTTACACACGTGCCCGAGGTCCCAGAATCGGGTCGGGGCGTTACATAGACACAAAAGAGGACTACGACAGGGAGACCCACTCTCGCCCTTACTATTCATCCTCGCCACCGATATCTTCACCACGATGGTAACAAGACTCATCCGTGAGCATCTCTTTGAGGGATTCAGAATTGGGCCTAGAAGGGAAGAACAAGTGGCAGCCTTCTTCTATGCGGATGACCTCCTAATCCTCAGTTCCGGGAAGGAAAACGATTTCAGAACACTAAAACTTATTTTCTACCTGTTCGAGGGGCTCTCGGGACTAAAAATCAATTATAGCAAGAGTGCCATTGTGCCCATCTTGACCGAGCATGCCAATGCCAGGAACATCGCCCAAAAAATGGGATGTCAACTTAGTCAACTCCCAATAATCTACCTGGGAATTCCCCTAGATGGAAGCAAACCCAGTAGGGATGACTGGAGAAAGCTCATCCAAAAGGTTTGGAATAAACTAGCAGCATGGAAAGGGAGGCTGATGTCAATGGGAGGTTGCATTACTCTCTTCAACTGGCCATGTTAGAAATACCAAATCATTGGATGGCCATGTATAGACTACCACACTGGGTAACACGCCAAATTGAAGGAATTCGACTGGACTTCCTGTGGAGGGGAGCCAACCCAGAGTCCAAAGCCTACCGCCTAGTAAAATGGAAGAGACTAACACGACCCAAGGAGCTAGGGGGTGGGGGATCCTCAACCTAAAGGCTTTCAACAATGTACTTCTCGGCAAGTAGTGGCGGCGCCTACCAGAGTCAGTGGAAGAATCATCACGCACGCCCACTCCCAGAGCACTCAGCTAAACTCATTCAGAGCGGCCCCACACGCGCTTCCTACTTATGGAGAGGGATTATGGAGCAACCCAGCATAACCATGGCCAACATGGTCACAAAACCAAGGACAGGAGAATCAACCAGGATTTGGCTCGACAGCTGGATCAACGGACACAACCCCGCTAGGATATACCCGGAACTCCAAACCCTGTGGGTGAATGCAGACCACACAATTCTGGAAGCAAGACAATGGTAGCAGTAAGGGGATTCATTCCTTAGAACGGGACCCCTATCTCTAGATGACGAAGAAATGCTCCAAAACATGTAAGATCACCTGAGCCAAGATAGATCTGGGGAGAAGACAAAAGGCTATGGAGGCTAACCCCAACTCAAGCCTTCACGGTCAAATCACTATATCTATTCGGCATTGATGGAGGAATGAGAAGCTCCCTACCTGCAACCTTCTGGAAGCAAGCTTCCCCCCTAAAGGTCATGCTCTTTGCCTATTGGCGCGGGAAGACAAGCTCCCCACGTTGCAAAACCTAGCCAAAAGAAATTGGAGGGGGGACAGAACCCGGTGCTACCTATGCAACCGGGAAAAGGAGACTACAAAGCATCTGCTCCTTCAGCGCCAGTACTCCTCCAAAATCTGGGCACACTATGGTCGCATCCTTGGGAGACGGAATACCCCCACCAAGATACAAGATATATGGGGGCGGCCCCAATTCTCTGCACAATTGGAGAAGGAGCTACGCACGGGCTGGAATCTTCTCGTGATGGCATTGACCTGGAGTCTCTGGATGGAGCGAAACAAGAGATGTTTCAATGATAAACACCGTGTTTGCTAGAAACTAATTCGCCACTCCGACTTCCTCTTCCTCTCCTGGTTCGACAATGCACATGCCACCAAAAGAGGCCAACTACAAGCAATGCAAAACGTTGTCAGATACAGCCTAACACTCACTAGGGAGGATGTGGTCCCGAGAACACTGCGAGCGAACTTCGAGGACGAGGAAAGCAATGAGAACATCTCCCTCACAAGACCGCCAGATTAGGCTGCAACAATCGACCCCTTGTGCCCACTTGATCCATCAAGGGACTAGACTTAACAATGTAACAACTTATTCACTTTAAATGAATGTGATTGATCCACCTTTTAAAAAAAAAACTTTAAAAACATTTATAGTCAGAAAATAAGCTCGTCCGAACAGGGCCTTAAATTGTGTATGTTATTTGCATATTTATGTATACACTCATGAGGATGATATATTAGAGATGATAATTTGTCTCTCCTTGTTCTTGATGTGAAAAACATGAAAATTCGGTTATTTTTATATTTTTATATTTATTTTTAAAGGATGACGTGGATGGGGATTTCTCTGTCTAGTATAGACCTCCTCATCTCTATTTAATTATCCAATGGTAGAGATTAGTCAACCGGAAAGCTCTAGAAAGCCCCAGAAAGCCTCAGAAAGTTATAACAGTTGTCTCCAACCTGACATCTGAGCTGGAGCCTTGTTGGATCAGTGTTGGCACTCCCTTAGAACTCAAGTAAATCCTAACAGCCTAACTACCTAATCGCCTCTACTTGCCTTCATTCTCAACTTGAACTCCATGATCACTGAACAAGTATTTCTCTCTCTTGGGGCTCTCTCCTTCTTTCTCTCCACTTTAATCCTCCTTCTAGCTTTTCCTCTTTCTCATAACCTCTCTGACTTGATTGTCGGAGACAACCCGAGGCACAAGTGCCTGGTCCTCTACGCGATCTCTAAAGGTCCGATCTCTAGAGCATTACAACCGATCTTTTCCCAAATTCTTAAAGTTTCTCCATTTCAATTTATTGCTCATCCGTTAATCTTGATTTGTTCTAATCCCAAGGAAAGAGCATATCTCAACATTAATATATATATATATATATATATATATATATATATATATATATATATATAATGGTGTTAGGATCAGGCTGGCCGCAAGTCCGGCTGCCTGATCCTAACACCATTTTAATATATTAAAATTATTTAAAATATATATATTATATTTTTTATAATGTTTTTATATATATATTGATTTATCTATAATTTTAAACAATATATAGATGTACATATATAATTTTTAAATTATCTTATCACCAGAATACATATAGATATATACATATCTTTTTTAAAAATTATATATACATATGTATATATTGTTTAAAATTTATATATAAATCAAAATATATATAAAAACATTATAAAAATTGTAATATATATATTTTAAATATATTTAATATATTAAAATGGTGATAGGATCAGGCGGCCGGACTTGCGGCCTGCTCGCCTGATCCTATCACCATTCTGTGTATATATATATATATATATATATATATATATATATATAATGTATATATTGTTGTAATTTTATTTTTGAAAGTGTGTTTTAAAAGTACTTGTCAATTTGTTATGAATTTGGTGATGAGCAACTCTGGGGGCGTTCACTTGTCCGAAAGTCACACTTCAGGAAAGTAGACTGAAAGTGTCGGTTCAATAAAGTGACCGTAAAGTTAGACCCATGATGTTCTTTCGAGTGTAAGTGGTGACTGTTAGAAGTGTCACTTTTTCACTTCGGATGTTTTTTGTTGGTGAAAGTGAGGCTGAAGTGGGATTGAAGTGGGTTGGGACTGAAGTGACCTTTTATACCAAGGTCACTTCGCCCACTTCGGTTAAAAATCGGCTGAAGTGGATCTAGTTAATTTTTGACGGAAGTCCCACTTAGAAAGAAGTGGTCGAGATGTGACTTCCACATAAAAGAACACTTGTAGTGGCGTTAGTGGACCACTTCCTCACTTCCGCCACTCACTTACCCTTAAAAGAACACCCCTGTGCACTTATATTGCTTTATGTCTTATGGTCTCTATTATTAAATTTTATTTTATTTAACTACTAAGTTCTAATTATTAATATATTATTTAAATTATTTCAAAGTCATTTGTTTTGTTATAAACAAAATTAGTAGTAAACAATAATGTTTTTTTGGTTTTGTTTTGGCACTATCTTCTAAATATATATAATCAACAGTTGTGCATGTGACCCCACATCAATTGTGAGTTGCATTATAATTAACTATAATTATCTTATTATTATAGGACAAAACTTAGGTCAGATTACTTCAAGTGATTGCTATGAGATTCTCTTTATCCCTCAATTATAAAATGACCTTCTTATCTTGCATCCAATTGATAATTATTCCTACATATTATTGTTTGCCCAAATTTTTTATTCTAAAAATAAGTTAATACTATCTCCTCAAAATCTCATAACTTTGTATATATCCTTCAAACTCTATATCCCCATAGAACATATATTTTTGTTAATAGTTTAAAAATACCAAAATTATAATGAATAATTTAGATTTTGAGAAATAAAACCCTTTTTCAAATTGAAACTCTCGAAAAACTATGAAAGTGTACTAGTATGCAAAAAAAAAAAAAAAAGAAAAGAAAAGAAAAGAAAAGAAAAAACTTTCATTTGACTAAGAAAAAAAACTAAAAAAAAAAGGTGTCAAAAGGTTGTACACAGCTCAACATAATTGATAATTCCACAAACTTCTTGTTTTTTTTCTTAATATCTAACCAAGTAAATGCCAAGAAACTTTTTCCTTACTTTGACTCTTATGAATACAAAACAATGAAAAAGCTCAAAAATGGGAAGCAAAAAAAAAAAAAACACATGATAATAAGTTCTAATCACATTTCATTCATCTTGAGAAGACTATGATACATGAATTCTAAATGGTATATGAATTTAAACTCACAAAAAAGAGAAGAGAAGAGAAGAGGAGTGATCAATTGTGGAGAGGGTTTGGACCTTGAGGAACTAATCTTTTAGACTCTCCATAAAGAGGTTCTATAGGATCACCATTGATGTACCTTGAAGAAGGAGAGAACCTTGAGAAGTAGCCCATGGATGGTGATGAAGAATACTCTTCATTCCTTCTCTTCAACTCATTGTACTCTTTAATACTCCTCCCTTGACTTACACCCAAGTCTTGGCCAACTAATATTAGTATCAGAATGAAGGACAACATGGGTGGCAGATGAAGGTTTTTGAGCTTCATTCCTATTGAGAGAGAGAGAGAGAGAGAAGAGAAGAGAAGGTGTGGTGGGCATGTGAGGGTGGAGGTGTTTTAATATGGAGACAGATACTTCAAGTGGTGGGGGAAGAGAATAAAGAGGAGAGAGAGAGATGATGACGATGATGATGAAAGATAGAAAAATGAGGGTGTTGACTTAAGAAGTGGGATAGGAGTTTCTCTTCCTTCCATTTGGCTCTTTGCATGGAGGAGTTCTCATGTTGCTTATCTGGTTTGTAATAGTAATAAAAAAAATCTTTTTTTTTATAAATATAGATAAACCATTAGAAATGAGTGGTGCTATTTTACCGACTAAGTTTTTCAAAAATGGTTCCGGAAATCATTGATGTATATGAGGCACCATCAATGATTTCGGGAACCGTCTTCATGAAACTTTTAGTCGGTAAGAATATCTTTTCTTATTAGAAACACGCTATAGATGTAGTTTGAATTTTTAATCTCTCTTGATAAAAGAGAATGAGTTACTAACTTTCACTCTAAAGGTTGATTAATAAATATGAACTGTTAGACACAATTTTGTAAATCTATATTAATATTAAATTTGTTATTTATATTATATTGTTCCATTTAAAATAATTATTAAAATAAATCTAGAATTTTAGTATGTTTGCCCAAGATCCTTTGATTATTATTATTATCATACTTTTATCAATGAAGTGGTAAAATCACCTTTTAAAAACTTTTAACAATTTAATTATATATAAAAATATATTATATCATTAAACATTAATATGAAAAACTTAAAGTTAATGTCTTTTTTTTAGAGTTTTTATTAATAGAATTATATAGAAAACAAAAGGTTTTACTATATTTTTAACCGAAGGTTCAAATTAGATTAACATGGAGATAAATAGACAAAGGCTTTCGATGACCGAGATTTTCTATAGTAATTTTTTCTTAAAAAATCAATATATTTATTTCGCGTCGACACTAATTTCTGCCAAGTTTAATTTCATTGAAAAAAACTTTGAGAAATGACAATGACTTGAAAGAAACTCAAGGCCAAAGCCTTGAATGATTTATGGAACATTAATGTTAGTTTTCACCAAATGCTAATCTATAATTGGATTGGTTGTAGTTGGATGTTATTGCTTTCCAATTGGCCATTAATTTGGTTGGCCTTGCTTGATCACTGTGATTTGTCTAAATGGTGAAGTTTTTGGATCATTTCATGAAAACAGCCTATAATGGTTGTGATTGATGGTGAGATTCACTTGTTTGAATTCTTATATTTAGAACTACTGTTTGGTTGGTGGTATTTCAAGCTCATATATCTCCCATTTCATATTTAAATGGCTGTGTTTGGTTAGCATGGGATTTTAAATCTAAAACAGTGTTAAAGTGTGAAAATTTGACTTTTTTAGCAATAAATTGCTCAATTTTTATTTATATAAGGATTAAAGTTATTTTTAGTCCATTATATAAGGATTAAAGTTATTTTTAGTCCATTTACTTTGATCGAATGTTCATTTTTATCAATTACAATGAAATTGTTTGTTATAATCCTTGTACATTGTACATTGAATTTTGTTTACTTTCAATTTTATTGCTGAAGTAACAATCAGTTTTTATGTGACTTGAAATACGGTTAATTTTATTCAGCTTTATTGTATGTGTGGTGGTGTTGGTAGACGTGGTGACACACGTGGCATGTTGACATGGACTGAAATGCCATATAAGTTTAACTTTTTCTCGTCACTTTGTTGGTTGTTGATATTGCGATTTTTGCCGCATAAGCATTTCTTTAGGTTTTCTTGACATTAGCATAACTTTTCCTAAAAAAGTTATGTTGATATGGGATATCAGTCCACAACATAATGACATCCCATTTGAGATTAGAAATAACTTTTGAAAAATTTTGAATTTTTTGGAGAGAAATTTTAAAATAAAGGTATTAATAATAAGATAGCTACGTGGCTTCCATGCATTGGTGAGTGGGTCATTATTAGATTCTTAAACTTCAATTAAAATTTTTGGTGGGAAAAAATTTCATTGGAAAATGTGTTGGGGATATCCCACTTCCCCCAATCAAACACAAGCAGTCACCATGTCTAATTAACACCCACATAAATAATGAAACTAAATAAAAGATTAATCGCATTTCAAGTCATATTTCAATTGGTGATGTAGAGGAGGTCGAAGACAGATGATGTTGTGCTGTCAGATTGCACAATGATGGCATTGAGATACCATGATTTGACAGTTCAGTGCAAATGCAGAAAGTAATCTTGATATTATTGTGATTAGGGACAATCTTTGGGTATGTTTTGATTTTTTGGAGATAACTTTGGCTACGGGTGTCAGAATTATGCACACTATGGTCACCACACTACGCTTGGTGGGCATCGTTTTCAACCTCAAATTCCGTTGTTTTCCTTTCTAAATCACTATTTTAGTTAATTTTTGTTATTTCTAGTAATAAATCATTTGTCAAATTAGGAAGTGATCTGAACCTGATTGGGTCAAGATTTCTGGTTGATTACTTGTTTTATTTAGAATTACAATTTAGCAAGATTTTCGGGTTTTTAACTATTTTTGACATAATACCAGAATAGTAGTTTTTGGCTATACGGTCCCGCTTGTGGACTGATTTAAGCACTTTTGTATTTTCATAATTTATTTTGAATCTCAGAGACATTTTTTCTCTATGTGGGTGATCTTCTAACGTTCTTCCTTGGTGATCCATTGGTTGTAACTAGCCAACAGGATAATCTCTAGTTTGTTGGACATCAACTAGCCACCACTTTAACAATATGAATAAAAGAGCAAAAAATTCACTTTACAAAGGCCATAACAAACAATTCCATTGTACATGAATAAACATAAACATTAGGTCAAAGTACAAAAATGATTTTAATCCTTTATATAAACATGAGGTTGGTTACGTTAAATGTCTTTATTGATTTTTTTGTCTTTTCCTTTTTTTCATACCAAAGATCAGTTTGAATACAAATTTATAAAAATTAAAAAGAGGAAAAACAAATATTTGGAGTATTTCGAAAATTTATAGTAACATAATAATACATCTAAAAAGAGTGAACTATGTAAATCTGTGTATCTTTATTGCTTTGTTTTCAACTTGTTGTTTTTTCTTTTTTAAATTTTTGATTGTTTATTGTTTTCCAACATTATCATAGTTCTTTATATCATGGTCAATGGTTTTTGTTTATATTTAATGGTAAGTGTGATTTGGTTATAAACTAAGAACAAGGTTTTGACTTTGATGGTTATTGCATGCATCATGTTGTCTAAACTAAACCATCCGGCCATCCTTAATCTGTTTTTAATTACATTTTATCTCTTTTTCTTTACTTTAATCTTTTTAGAAAATTAACCCTTAAGAAGATTCATAATTACCATTGTACCTTCGAATTGTATGCCAACAAAAACACCTATATTTATCTACATATCCTTTGCTTAACAATCAACTCAATTTTTTTTTAAAATAAAATAAAATAAAATCACAAGCGGTTTTACTTCATTTTTCTTTTTTTAGGGTTTTCTTTATATACTGATTCTCTTTGTAAAACATTAAAATTGCAGATATATCTTTGTAAACTTTTTCTTTTAATATACAATCACTGAAGAATTTTATATATCTATATATATATATATATATATATATATATATATATATATATATATATATTGATGTTGAGATTTGTCCTCATGGAGATTGGACTGATCACAATCAATTGGTGAGATGTGCTTCAGTTGTACCGCTGATTAAGAAAATATGCAAATTGTGGACGCCTTCTTCTTCTCGTTTGACGGTCTTCTCCTAGAACCAGGTTGTCAGAGGTCATTTCTCATTTGGAACAGGATTTGCAGAGACAGAAAATAAGGGGGCGGGCGCTCATACCCAGATATGCCACATGTGGACCAGATATTTCACTCCATATATATATATATATATATATATATATATATATATATATATATATATATATATATATATTGAATTAAATGTTACTTATGAGGTGCACTACTATTCAAGTAAGATCGCCTCATTTTCATCCATTTTGAGAGTGTTGTTTACAAATTCAACCGTACGGATGGAAAGAACATCGAAAAATAATATAACATGTTGATTTTCATACAATTTGGTGACCGTATGATCATTCATCTTAAAAGGTAAAAATTTAACCCATTAAGATTTCTATAAATTTTCACATGTTAAGATGAATGATCATACGATCACCAAATTATATGAAAATCGACATGTTATCTTATTTTTCGATGTTCTTTCCATCCGTACAGTTGGAAACCCTAAAAACACTCTCAAAATAGGTGAAAGTGAGGCGACCTTATTTGAATAGTAGTAAGGTCGGCCTCATAGTAACATGACTATATATATATATATATATATATATATATATATATATATATATATATATACACGGAGATGATATGATATGGTGCGGTGCACTTGCGGCCTACCACCATATCTCATGTGATATCGAAGCCCGGACCTCGGACCAGGCCCCGCCTCGGATCATGTAGAGATATGGCGGGCCGGCCGCAAGTACGGCCAACTGCACCATACAACCCCCATATATATATATATATATATATATATATATATATATATATATATATATATATTATTACTGAGATTGGCCTTTATTATTCAGAGTAAAGATTAGCCTCATTTTCACCCATTTTGAGAGTGCTTTTAGGGTTTCCAACCGTACGGATGGAAAGAATATCAAAAAATAAGATAACATGTCGATTTTCATATAATTTGGTGACCGTATGATCATTCATCTTAACGTGTGAAAATTTATATAAATCTTAACGGGTTAAATTTTCACCATTTAAAATGAATGATCATATGGTCACCAAATTGTATGAAAATTGACATGTTATCTTATTTTTCGATGTTTTTTCCATCCATACAGTTGAATTTGTAAACAACACTCTCAAAATGGGTGAAAATGAGGCGACCTTACTTGAATAGTAGTAAGGCCGACCTTATAGTAACATGACCCTATATATATATATATATATATATATATATATATATATATATATATATGAATTTAGTACACTAAATCATTTACTGATTAAAAACATTTTATCTCACTTATATAACTAAAATTTCTATTCTCGTGAATATATTTACTAGACTATAAGTATTGATATCCAGTGGATCTGACAAGACACCTGTCTCAATCACATCCCTTCTACAGCTTTGTGCAAACCTAACAAGGCGCCGTCATGCATCCCAAGGAGAAAGCTACCCTAATGCATACCGCTTTGGTTTCTGTCGATGGCTCTATACGAATTAGTAGTTTTTGATCCCTCTAACCTCGTTCTTGATCCAATATGGAAACAAGGTATGTTTGTTATACCCTTCATGGCCCTTTTAGGAATAATCAATTCATGGGGTAGTTGGAGTATTTCAGGGGGAACTATAACAAATTCGGGTATTTGGAGTTATGAAGAGGGATGGCACGTCTTGGTTCTCATGATGACAAGATAAAGGTAACGTGGACCACAAGGGAAAGAAGAGAAGTACATAAGGAGAAGAAGCGGGGGAAAGAAGGTAAGAAATAAGAAAAACCCTAAAACTCCTCTACTGCTTCTCCTCTTTCTCTGATCAGTTACTGACTTGACCGTCGGAGCGGGCACGGGCAACAGAGCCCTACCCCTTTATCTCACAATTCTCTCTTTTCTCTTTGTCCCCATCTTAGGTGAACTCGGGAAGAGGAAACCCTCCCTCCCCCCTTAATTAAGGCTTCTATCCAAGAAGTCATCATTAGTTAGCATAAGATCAAGGCGGTCCACGTGGTCAACGAGATCTCCGGCTAACAAGTATAATAATTATTAGTATAAATATAATTATTATGTTAATATTTATATGGATAAATATAATATTATTGTTTTCAAATAATTGGTTGTTGTGTGTGTAAGCAAAAATATTAGTATTTTGTTGAGATATACACATGAGTATGTTGCTTAGAAGGGATGTGTTATGGAGTAAAAATATAAAAGCACATGTGGCATGATCATAAGGACCCAGATAAAGACTTGATTGTCATCTAATCTTCTGGTCATCCGACGGTGGAGATCAACTCTCCATAAAACCCTAGAATATTTTGACAGGCACCTAATTGCCTCTAGTCTGGCTCCCGATTGTATCCTTGCTAACACCTTACTGTATCCGAGTTGACACCTCGTTGGCATCCGACTGGATCCTAGTTGGATAACGATCTTAGCACACTATATAAGGAGGACCTCAATTCACAACGAGGCAATCCGTTATCCGCATTCAAGCATCTAGTACGCTACTCTGATTTTACTGAGACTGATCGCCTATTAACACTTCACTCTGATCACTTGGAATCCTCTCCTTTCTTTCTCTCACTCTCCTCCTTGCTCTCCCATTTATTGGAGCCTCTTTGACTTTAGCGTTATGGACTACCTCGGGGCACTAGTGTTCAACCCTCCTCTCTCTGCAAATCCTTTTTCCAGCGAGGTGAGATCCCTAGAGGTTCAATCTTTAAAGAAGACGACGATCCTGCGGACAAGAAGGGGTTCAGCCTGAAGAGTCGTCCACACAACTGATCTTTTCTTCCAAATCACTAAAGTTACTCTATCTCCATTGATCTCTTTCATCCATTGATTTGGATCTGTTCTGACCCCAAGAATGAGCAGATCTTGACATCAACATGATATATAAGTAATTATATATTTTGTCAAAAAAAATTGTTATTTTTATAAATTATTCATATATTATTATTAGCATTGTTAGGGTATTATTATTTTTTACATCTCTATTAATTATGTTAGATAAGTTACTAACATTGAGTACTAACTTATAAATATCCAGAGCCTTGCCATTTTAAACCCAAATGCACTTCCTATCTTGAATCTACTTCACTTAGGCTAAGGTTGGAAATTCACAAAAATTTGGTCAAGCTTGAATTGATATATTAAAGTTTAACTCAAATATATAAGTAATCTTAATTTAAATAAAAATATTATTCTTCATATTATGCAAATTTCCTTTCAATGCCGACATAAGTAACTCTAGGTTAGTATGCTGATCAATAAACTACATCTCAAAATTAATTTAAATAGGTTTGTTCAAGTTCGACTTATTATAATTTTAAAATATCAAAACAAGCTCATTTAGCTTGAAATTAAAATTGAGTTATTTTAATTTGAAGCTTGAGTATAACTCAAATTAGTTCAAAATTAAAAGCTTATTTATATATTGTTTGATTTTTCTATACTTCTATAGAATATAGAATATAGAATATAAAATATTTTTAATAAATAAAATTTAATTTCATAAGATTTCAACTAACTATATATATAAAAAAAAAAAATTCTAAACTATTGCTCGTGGACATAAATATATAAAATAAATATTTTAAATTACATCAAATAATATAATATAATAAAATAAAATTTCTAATGCACCATCTCAACTCGAACTCGTTCAAAATTTAGAGCCGAGTTTGAGTTTTTACCGATCTGAGCTCGAGTTGCTTCTGAATAGCTGTCGATTTAATAATCATTTGTACTGAGAAAATCTTACCTACACCAGTTTCTATGAATGAACACTATATTTAAGTAATTAAAACTTTTTTTTATAGGGATGTTGATAGTTTAGATTAGGGCTACCCTGATTTTTAAACCATAGTACATAATAATCAATTTTATGACCCCTCATGTATCCTACCTTCCTTTTGACAAATTAATACCATATAACCCGAAATATCTTAGTTAAACATCGGTCACCGAAGCCCGAGCCCAAGCCCGAGCCCAAGCCCGTGTCGAGATGACCCTAAACGCTTCTATCAAGCAAATGATTATGTAGGTGGTATGATATACAGGTGTATACTTTATTAGTGTATAGGACCACATAATTCAAAGGATGGTATAAGTTGAAGGATGGAGATAGTTTTAAGTATTGGGTGTGATTGATTTGAAAGTCATTAAAATTAGAGGCGGTGGATATATCCGTCGCTATTAGATATATTTCCTGTAGTGTGAGAAGGGGAATATTTGTTTGTTTGGGTTCTAAACTGTTGAGAAGGAGACTTTTAACTTTGATATTTGTATTAATTCCAGGGTTAGAAATTTAGAAGTTTTTAATTATTTCTTCAACTAAAAATTCGGTTTTTATTCTCATCCATTCAAAAAATTATAATATTGTTGAGAATGTTATCTTCTACACATTTATGGGTAGAATTGTAAATTAAACTTGGGGGGATTTTGAAAATATATTATTATTTTTAATATAAAACAATAAGAACCATATGAATTGCCTTATAATTTTTTTTTAAAAATTTCTATAAGTGCTTCTAAACATAACTTAAGCACTTTTTTTTATGAAGAGTTGCTATAAAAGTATTATGATGTATTTAAGTTAAACTAGATATAGAAATATTGTTTTGGAGATAAATAGTAAAAACTATATTTTTTATTACTTATGTTTTTTTACTTTAAAAATCCAAAACAAACATTCAAAAAATGGTAAAAAAATATTTAACTTATAAAATAAGTACTTTTGGCTCCCTTTTACACCCAAACAATCAATTAAAGCTCTAATTATAAGTTGAAAAAAGCATACAAATATTAGAGAAAGGAAGAATAATTATGACATAGATAAAAAATAAATAAAAAAAGAAAAAAAGTTTGGGTCATAAATAATCATAAATGATGAACACGTGAATCTTAATTCCATGCATTTAATTCCTCTTCTACAACCTCTTGAATGAAACCAAGCCACTTGGGAAGGTCCCCTGTCTCTCATTCCAACTCACATCACTTTAAACTTGAAACATTGAGTGTTTAATGATTCCAACTCATGAATTCAATTGTTGCATGTTAGAATGGTGGGGAGATCTCATCCACATCCATTTATTTATTTTTTAAAATAGATAAATCATATTTATTAATAAGTTTTAAAAAAATACAATTACAATAGTAATAAGTGCCATTCTGCCCTTATATAAGTTATATGGCATATTTCTTTGGAGGATTCCATGTTATGATTATCATGCTGGTTCGTCCTCATTGGCTATCACTTTATAGGGCAGCGTTCAAATTGGAGTCCCATCGTCTGTGTTTGGCGGGTGTTGTTGGTGTTCCTTTTTTTCTTCTACTGTGAACTTCAAATTTCGTTTGATGATTGATTCCACAAACAGTAGTTTCGGTCTTTTATAATTGTGAGCTACACCCAACTAGGAAAGTATGAGAAAAATCTCCACATCCATGTATGAATCCATCTCTTTTTAGTGGTTACTGGTTTCAACTCTTTCTCTTCTTTGTCATTAGGTTATACTTGAATTGATTTTTTTTTATATATTTTGTCAGTCAAAAGCACTTATCTTATAGGTTAGGTATTTCCAACCCTTTTTAAGAGAGAATTGCTTAACTTACTCTCAGAAACACTTACAAGAAAGGTATTAAAATAAAATTTAAAATAAATCATAAATAAAAAAGCCCATCGATAGATAGGGTTCGTAAAATATCAAGTTGTTCGTAAATAGCTCAATTTCGATTCGACATTGGCTTGAGGTTAGCTCAATCATTTTAATAACAAGTTGAACTTGAGCCCAAATTTAAACTCAAATAATAATTGAGTTGAACTCGAGCTAGAATCAACTCATTCGATTTCAACTACAAATTTGAATATATATATATATATATATATATATATATATATATATATATATATATATATAAACACACTAACAAATTATTCAACTACTATTATGCCTCTATATATATATATATAAACACACTAACAAATTATTCAACTACTATTATGCCTCTATTTTTTTAATCTTAAATAAAGAACAAGCACTTGGTTTGGTGCTTTTAGTTGGGTAGATAAAATCATAAAGGGGTGTATCCAAAGTTTAGATTTCTACTCTTACGGTAGTCAAACATTACATGTATATATATAACTGAAAAACCCATTGTTAAGGATTTACTATAAGTGAAAGTCCCCAATCATGATCATATATATTTTTTCCTCTAATGTGATATTTAAACAAGAGTAATTGGACCTTTAAACCTTTATTTCGTGTTCTAAGCATGAGATAAAACTTTTTTTTTTTGATAAATATAAACAATCCACTAGCAGCACGCTATAAGTGTGGTCCAAACCCTTAACTTTTCTTTGTGAAAGAGAATGAGTTACCAACTTTCTTTGTGAATATTGGTAAGCATAAGATAAAACTTGAAAATGAAGTATCTGAAATTTAGGTTTAATTCTGGTGACACTTTAATTTTTGAAAAATTAAGATCACAAACACTTTGGTAAAGATACACAGTATAGGTTTGTGATACACTAAGTATATTCATCGCTATAGGGTATATTTTCCCTCTTATATGAGTATAGTGGCAGATGTATAAAGAGCTTGTAAATCCCTCGTTGCTATATGTTGTTACTCACCACAGATGCTTAGTCACCAGCAACTAACATTGCACGACGAATTTTTTAAATAGGGTTTTGGGTGAGGGTTTTTAGTGGGAAACAGTACATGAATAGTGCCAGGGGTTTTGATAATTTTTCCTTTAAAAAATCCTCCGCTAATATTAAATGTAGCACCAAATTTTTATAGTGCTCCCATCACACTTAAATGTTTAAGGGAATTGAAGTCACTTATAGTTTATTATTATTTATTATTTATCATTATTATTATTATACTTCATTTTTTTTATTATACATAATAAAAAATATGGCTTTTTATAGGTGTATCCATGAATAATTTTGAAATTATATATTTACATCTGAATAAAATATAATTACATATATACTTCTGAATAATAGGTATAATTACGTATATATCCCTGGGGTTAAAATTAGATGAAAAACTATCAGTTAACAAACGGTAGGCATACGACCATTATACCCTTTGCATATACCCCAGAAAATTTGTTTGATTGTAGATTTAAAAATACCATTTTAAAAATCTGAAATTTAAAATAGTTAAAATATATTAATAGGGGTATTTTGGATATTTTTTAACTCTTAACTTAAAATGTAACCATAGTTAAGATTATTCGATTAACTTCTGTCAACAGACCATAACAGCAAGGGTATATCCGTAATTCAACCTGTTTTTCAGGGTTATGCAAGCAATTATGATTTTTTTTCAGGGATAAATATGCAATTATGAAACTTTTGAAGGGTATATCGCAAATTCCCCCTTAAAAAAATAATGACTTTTGAACTTTTATTTGATAATTTAACTAGTGATTTATCCATGGTTTAAGTTTCAAGTCAATGATAATTGAATAATTGAATGTTTGAGAAAAATGAGATAGTCACATGCTAAAGTTGTACTAAGTGGGATATCTTTTCTTTGACCATTAACATACTTCTATTTTCATGATATTCCACAAAAAATAAGTACTTTACCTCTTATTATTTCTTCTTTTGAGAGGTCAACTATGAGGAAACCTAATTGAAACTTATAAAAAAAGAGTCAAAAGGATAAGATTAAATTAGTGCTTTTCTTGATTTTGTCAACGTTGACCAAGGGGTTGGACAAGATGAGCAAAGGGTCCACCATCTCAAGTGGTGTTAGCTCCAATGGTATCCATCTATTATGCTTAAACTCCATTGAGAATGTGCCCTCATTTTCCCACTGCTAACCCAAAGATTCTTTGGTTATGTTTTGAGTAGCTTAAATAGTCAAAATAAGAATTGCATTATGGGTTATTTAAAAAAAATCATAAAATATAAAATATGGAAAATATATTCATGCCAAATATGTTAATATGTTTTCTTGTATATTTAAATGATTTCTCTATGTTGAATAATAACTTGAATTTTACAATATATATTATATTATATTAGAATTTTTTTTTTATGACAAAGGTGACAAGCACCTTCCAAAAGTCAGGGGCAGACAATGCGACACCTGTGCACGCGCCCTCACCTTGTGGTTGTGGGGGTTCGAATCCAGGATTATCTCAACTAACGAAACCCTATACAAAGGACCTAGGGGCAAAGGGGCGGGGGGACCCCTTGGCTCCAAGAGAGCCTCTACCTCCATAGCTCTAGGAGGACCTCTACCTCTATAAAGTTGTTGTTATAAGTATTTAATATTATTAATGTTATTGTAGTCTAGTGGTTATGGTTGTGGAGATTTGGGTCCAAATCTCAATAGCCACAATTTGCTTTTTAAATTACTACTGATATCACTTATAAAATTTAAATTTTGTTTACATATTCCCAATATTTTTTCTTTTGTCTCGTATCTCAATGATTGTTTTTATTATTTGAACTTAATTCCAATATAATAATTGAAATTAAACCTGTACCTAAAGAATTAACAACAAAATAAAAATAGTTATTTTTTAAGCAGTGAAATTAGTATAAACAGGTAATCTTAAGTTTGAATTAAGATAATTTTTTTTTAATATTTATAACTTTTTTTTTTTAAAGTTGACGTCAACACCCCCTTAATTTTGCTTCTGGTTCCGTCACTAAAGGGACTCGATACCAATTGGCCAAGAGGTCATTGGTATATATTATATTATATATCCTAACAAAACCACACATGTATATGTTGATACAATGATCCGCTCTTCCTGAGGATCAGAGGATATCATGATTAACAAGAAAAATTGATTAGTGAAGATTGAAATTCTTCAAGAGATTTTGGTGGAGAGGTAGGCAACGATCAACAATTCATCTTCTCCTTTTTGCACTTCGCAGGATCAAAACTTCCTTTAGAGATTGGCATTCGGGGATTGAATAAGGAGAAAGAATTGTGTGCGAGAAGAGGTCCGAGCACTCGTGCTCGGGAGAAGTCTCTCACTCTCAAATCAGGAATCTAAAAGGAGAGGAGAGACATAGCAAGAAACCAAATATGAAATGACAATTTTTTAATGAGGTCAACTTAAGGTTTTTTGAGGATACTATATATCTAAAGATGAAAAGCATAAAGGCATATGGCTATATTGTTGTTTTTGTTACGCAAAAATACAAAATTATGGGGTGTGTTTTGCAAAACCTATTATGTTTTAATTTGAGAAATTATTATATTTCTCAAAACTTAATAAATACAAGGACTATTATGCAAAACATATTTTGGTCTTTATTATGTAATATAAAAAATATCTCATTTGGGGGCTTTTTGTGAAAATGTGAAAATTCTCAATTGAAACGGCGCCGGTTGAAACGTTGTCACGTCCCGCGGATTGAACGTGTACAGGCGCTACCAGTTGGAATTCTCTGTTAAAAGGGGACGATTTGAGGAAAAGTTGTGTAGTGAATTATCTCTTTTGCTTTCTCTATTTTCTTTTGGAAATCATGTTTTTGTTGTGTTGCATTCACGCCAACCCTTGAACTCTTCTGTGACGTGCACCACCGGAGGGAGGAGAAGTATCTCTGTCGAACATTGCTGGTGAAGTCTTGCACGAGGTGGTGAATAGTTCTTCTGGGACAACATTTCTACGCTTCTCCATTTGTTCAGAGTTGCGAGGCTTCCTGGTAAGAAAAATGTTTTCTTGTTTATCCGGGATCAGAGATTTCCTCATTCCCTCGTCTGATATGTTTCTTATCATGTTGATTTTTACTAATCTAGTTTTGATTCTGCAAACTAGTTTGAAGTTAGGTTTTATTTACAATGCTTATCAAGTTCTAATTCTAAAATCTAGTATAATGTTAGGTTTTAATTTTGATGTCATTACATGTATTATTTGCTTAATCTAGAAGTTATTATTTATCATGTATTAATTCTGAAATCTAGTTTGATATTAGGTTATGTTTACGAAACTATCATGTATTTTATATGTTTAATTTTACAACAAGTTATTACAGATCATGTATTGATTCTGAAATCTAGTATAATGTTAGGATTTATTTGTCATCCTATCATTTGTCTGTGATATTTCAAAAATCTATTACTGATCACGTTCTGACCCAAATTAGTAAAATGTTGGGTTTTATTCAAGATGCCATTGTATATATAATTTCCCTAATCTTTCAACAATTTTTACAAATACAATGGATATTAAGCTATATTATACTTAAAAAACTAAGCATGCCAACAAAACCTTGCTTTTTTTCTCGCTTATAATTAAGCTTTTATCAATTATGTTTATATAAGTATTCTTCTTTGTAGCGATCAAAGTTTGAGAACAACTAGAAATGCCTTTGGTTGGATACAGTTCCAATTTCAAAGCGGTCACGACTAGAGTTGGCACAACATCTAGTGAAGAGAAGTTTCCATTTCATCAATGAAAAACTGGGATGAGCCGATGAAGACGATGAGGTCTTCGGAGACAACATGACAGCTGATCAGGAAAAGATTTGAGGCTTCACCATCTCAATTAGAAAAATAGTGCCTAACATAACTTTATATTCTTTTCATTCCCTAACTAGGTTAATTGTAACAAGACTTCTTTAATAATAAATAAAAACATGGTTTATCTACCTTACTAAAAAAAAAAAAAGAGAAATGCCTTTGCTAAAATGTTTATAGTCTTTCTAATTTCACATGCCTTTAAATAAAGATGCCAATCTTCAAATATACAATCATATATCTTCATGTTTTATATTTGGTGTAATACCCTAAATGGTCCTTATGGTTTACTAAAAATGCCCCTTTAGTCCCTCTATTATTTTTTGTCTGCAAGAGATCCCTCTATTTTTTGTTTTGGGAAAAAGAAGTCCCAATGTCCGTGAGTTTTTCTTCAAAGTGGCTGAAGTGGCTTTTTTTATGAATGAAATAATAATAAAATATTCAAAAAAATGTTAAACCCTGTTTATTTTAAGTTATTATTAACTAACAATCTTAACTAACCATATTATCTAATCGGATCCCAATCCAATCCGAACCCGAAATAAATTCCAGAGATTTGGAAAAAAATATTTATTAAAATGATTTATCTACTCAAAAAGCCCCTTTTTGCAATTAAACACCTATAATTACAACTAATCAATACAACAAACAATATAATTAAAGATAAATTATTTTGCAAAAACATAGTTAACAAACCCTAATCCTAACCCTCCTCGCCTCCTCACCCGCCGCTGCCATGGTGCGGCTCCTCCTCCTCGTCAGTCATCATTGGAATGACAGGACGGGAGCCGGCTTCACCGCTAGGAGCTCCGCGCTGAATGGAAAGGCCGATGGCCGCCTCTCTACCGTGTCGATCTCCATCCGGCTTCCGGTTTGGAGGCGCACCTCGGATGGGTGGTCGATGCTTCGAGAGATCCAATCCATGGAGGGAGAGAGAAAGGGATAAAGAGGTCATCGGGTCCTCCCTTTCTTCTCTATCGATGTCTTTCTTTGATTTTCAAACCTCGCCGCCTCTTCTTCTCCCCTTGCCCGCCGTGATCTCTACTACGGCTTCGTGATTCCCTACCCGAGCATGAATCCTTTTAGAGAGTACTTGTCGGGGATGGGGTTCTTGCTATTGTGGGACTTGGTGGAGTGGATCTCTATGTTGGAGATCGCCGCCAGTGAGGTAATTGAGCCGGAGGATAAGTTGGTGGGGAAGTGGTTGAAGGTGTGGGGAAGGAGATAAATAGGCATACTTTCGAAGCCAAGGATGTATGGTTAATTGGGGTCTAATGGGCGTGCTTTCGCATGATCTCTTTCCATGATGACGGGCGAGGAGGAGGAGGCCCGCAGTAGCCACGGCCAGGCCTTAGGAGGTGGGAGAGGAGGGTTAGGGTTAGGACTAGGGTGTAAAATAATTAATATTTAGTTGTATTATTTTAGTTATAATGATTATAATTATATTATTTGTTATCTTAAAGGTGGTTTAATATTTTCTTGAAATATTTTATTATTATTTTATTCATAAAAAAAGCCATGTCAGCCACTTGGACGGGAAAACTCACGGACGTGAGGGGGAGGGACTTTTTTTCCAAAAACAAAAAATAGAGGGATTTCCTTGGGACAAAAAATAATAGAGGGACTAAAAGGGTATTTTCAGTAAACCACAAGGACCATTTAGGATATTACACCTTTATATTTCACCAACTAAGCACTCCAATGGAGTTTAGTTGCACATTTCCTTTCGTGTGTGTCATAATTTGATTGTTGATATTAATCAATAAGTATTGTCCATTGAAGTGACCAAAGATGGGGAACAACTAGAAAAAAATATTCACTAATGATGTTGTAAAACTAATCACTCATACATTTTTTAGGCATCCTCACCCTTTCCAAGAAAAATGAGTGATCAATAATATAAGTTGCCCAAAATTGATTTTTTTAGTGCAAATGCACCTAGATTGGCAATATTTGACACAAGCTCAAAGTGCAACGTGAAGACTCCATATGTACTTGAAGAGTGTACTTGTCATATGACTTGAAGAGAAATTTGGGTACAGCTCAAGCTTGGAAAGTGACAACAATCCATATGGAAGAATGGTCACAATCTAGCGTGCAGTTTCAAGCTGGAAGATGGATACAGGCTACATGCGGAAAGAAGCTGATTAATAGAAGATTGAAGGTGATTGGGGATTAGATTCAGCTGATTGGAGATATTATTAGAAGCCTGATTTTACAGCAGATTGGTGATAGATGTATGGCCTGATTGAAGCGCTAATTGAAGCTATGATTGAAGATATAACTTAAGGCCCAAACTTGGGTGATTGATGACCAAGTTTGGAAAGAATTCTGGAAGATTGAACAGCCAAAACATTGATTGAGGAGATCAAGTTTTGGAAGAAGAAGAGTTGGCTAAGAACGTGATGGAGAGGAAGTTCGGCTAGTTGTGGTGGTTGGGATTAGGTGGATTCAACATAGTCGACTCAGAACTTAACTAAGAGGGTTAGAGGTGTGTCGAGGTCGGAGTGTAATGGAAGCTGTAGCTTTGGTCAGTTCGTCAGCCGGGCCACATTGCAATCTCAGTTGCAACTGGAGTTGCAACGGCTAAATGTGGAAGGCGTCCAATTTAGCAACTGTGGAGATTTTAGAGATTCTAGAGGAAGGAGGTGCGTTTTGAAGGCAGGGAGGTGTCTATATAAGACCAGGACTCTGAGGATTAAGATGAGTCGACTAGAGTAGTCCCTTTGAGCGTTGGATGATAGTGATCATCGTCAACCTAGAGTAGGTGGTTATGATAGAGTGAGAGAGTGAGTGGAACTCTTGTACTACTATCTTTACTGTTCCTTTAGTGGATTGTCTTCTCCGGGCTTGGTCCCCCATGTAACGCCCCAAATCCGGGAGCTCCAGATTGGGTGCGTTAATCCAAAAACATAACGTAAACATACATAATCCTTACATACTGTATTACATCTCCCAAGATCATATCAAAAGTTTAGGAGTTTAGGAGTTTAGGACACCATATACATTAGTACAACCTTTTATACATAAGCAAATACTAAACACATAAACTTAAAGTCTTGGCGACCTAAGCGTCCTATTACGCCACTCTCCTCCTTAGACTTCTAGTTCACAGGGTGGGAATCAAAGAAATAAAGGGGTGAGTCAAATAGCCCAAGTAAGGTAAAATATGAACTGTATGCAGTAAAAAATACGAACTGTGAAAGTAGAGTCATTGAAATAACAAAGTCATAGAGGTACTAAACATCAAACATAAGCATCAAACAGGTGAAAAGATATCATGAATAGTCTGGATGTCATAAAACTTGTCAAGGCTAACCGCCGTGACTTCATTCTTACTTTTCATAAATGTGTCAGGGCTAACCGCCATGACACCATACTTATTATCCACTGGGTCTACCAATTCCAGGGATATGCTTTACCCAATGCATTGGAGGGTTGTATAATTCCGGGCCCACCCGTCAACATAACATTTATCCAGACATAAAAAGCAGAAATAAAGCATTGAATCCCAAAGAAAATAAAGGATTGCAAATATTCCTTGTTCATAAGGAGGCCAGAAAATATAGCCATAGAGCACATATAAAGAATTCAACCATGAAAAAGCTTCAAGGTTAACCCGTAGAAATCAAAATACTGCAAGAAAAGGGTTAACTTTACCCCGTCAAAAAAGTGGATCCCTTACCTTAGCTCGTCTTTGTCTTGTCTTATTGTCAACCCCCTTGTGGATTTTCTACGACCATAATAAAAGTGAGGTCACACTACAAGAAAGTTTATCTATTGCGGCTGATATTAGCGGCGGATGTGAAAATCCGTCGCTAATTTAAAATCTATAGCGGCGGATGGAAATATCCGCCGCTATAGGTAATATATAGCGGCGGATATTATTATCCGACGCTTTAAACAAATGATTAAAGCGGCGGATAATAATATCCGCCGCTATATATTACCTATAGCAGCGGATCTTTTAGTCCGCCGCAATGTAACTTAGGCTAAAGTTAATTGCCGTTAATTGTATTTTATTATCAGCTATACTCTATAGCGGCGGATACTTTAATCCGCCGCTATAGGACCTTAACCCGCGAAACCAACCGCCATGTCTACAACACCGCGCGCTCCTTTCATAAATCCTCTCCCAGCCCTTTTCACCACTTGGATTCGATGAAGACACCATCGACAACCACGACCCCATTCAGTACCAGCGATCGACCCACTTCCAGACCTTCCTCCTCTTCTGATTCCGGTGACCGAGCTTCAACGTGCCACAGGACCGGGAGCCAGATTGGGACGCCGACGAGCAGCTGAATATCACTGGCGAGTAGAACTGACAGCACCTTTCCGAGACCGATTCTCACCGGAGTCCTCCTCCAATCTTCAGCTCTCTTTGGATCCCAAGCCTCAACATCGGAGGACGCCGGATCCCTTGCCCCTCACTCGTCGCCCTTCCTCTCCTTCACCCTTTCAAGGTGAGTTGAATTCCGAGATCCAAATAGATGTTTTCTGATTTACTAAACAGTGAAATTATCATTGATGCCTGGTGTCTTTTACTAGTTCATGCGGCTTGGTTTTGGAACATCTAGTTGTCATATTATCATTGATGTCAATATGGCTCTGATGGTTGTGTAAACATGAAGAGGCTAGGTTGTTTCTGTTTGATTTTAGGGTTTTTTATTTTATTAGTTTGTGAGCTATTAATTAAGACTCAGGATCTAGAGATGCAGGCCAGAGCAGTCTTCTCCAGCTTGGCCAGGCCATGTTCAGTATGGACTTCATATGATGTTTTCAAGAACTTGATTTTTCTGTTTTTTTTTTAATTCCTTCTCTGTTGAAGCTTTCTGACCCTTTGGTTTGAATAATTTCATGAGGTTGATGTAGTGGAGAATAAATGGAGTTCAATTATCTGTAAATGGAGTTTTGCAAGAGACATAATAAGTAAACAGAACTATATATATACAAAACTAATTTCAATTTCACCTGCTGCTTGAAAATCTCTTCATGCTTCAGAACTATATTCTTCACATAGGATTTTCAGGATTGTTCTGACTGTCTATCCATTAAACTGATCAAAACTTGAGATACATGAACCTGATTGAGCAATTAAAAAAAAAAATTTAGTTGAATCAGTTCATACTTTTAAAAAGAAAATGAAAACTCTTAAAAAAATTGGTTTTATTCTATTTATTGCTCATTTTATTATTTGGAGAACCATTATATGGTCTTTCCTTAAGTGTCTCAGGGATGAAGTTGTTTGTTAATAAGTTTTGATTTAGTGGCTGATATGTGCGCTGACTGATTTAGTGTCTTCTTGTTTGCTCTCATTCCTTTTCATTTCTTACATAGGCTGCATCTGGGACAAAAGGAGGGTCAAGTGGTTCACCAGTCATTGACTGTAAGGGAAGAGCAGTTGCTCTGAATGCAGGGAGCAAATCGTCCAGTGCTTCTGCATTTTTCCTTTAGAACGAGTTAGTTTAGTTGCCTCTAAATCTTCTTCTAAATCTTCTTCTCAATCTATTAGTTTCAATGCTTATGCAGACCATGTTTTTCTCTTTATGGATTATTAGAAAATTTTTAAATAATACTATAACAACAGTGACAAACTTGGTAATTTTGGAATCAAATACTACTTATGTTCATTATTCAAGATTATGAAAAGAGTTGCTTCTGTTTAGCATATGCTTTTGGTTTGATCTTCCTTTTCATACTTGGCAGATTATTGATTTCTTTAATATCGGTTCTTTTTATTTTATTATTGTAGGCATTATCTAGTCATTCGTGTTGAACACATAGCAACTGTGAATGATCTCAAGAGAAGAGCAGAAGATCATTATAATGAGTTTATTGTGCGTCTAATTTTCAACTTTGAGATATAAAAGTTCATGCTCTAGTTATAAGTCTTTCATACAAACACTATCTCTGTTTTACCTTCATTTTGAAGGCCACTGAGAATGCTATACTTTGTTTGAAGAATCCTTAAGTGAAAGAGAAAAAATGGGAATTTATGCTGTGCAAGTGGAGAATGGAAAAGCAGGAGAAAATGGGGAGCCTTCGGTCAGTCAAGATACATAATTATGATCAAATGGTGGTTGTTTTTTAAGTTGCATATTTAAGGAGTTTTATTTGTTTGTTTCCGCTCAACCTCAGTTTTCTAGTACAGGCTTTTCTTGTGCAATGGGGGATTCAGATCTTAGAATCTTGTATTTGAATCTGGAACATGAAGTTTTCTGCACCCTATCTTTGATATTTTATCCTTTGCTTCAGGTTTACATCATTGATTATGGCCTTGCAAAGAAGTATGGAGACCTTCAAACACATAAACACATACCTTACAAGTGAATCATGAAGTTTCTTTTTTTGGGGACTAGTACATGAGTATTCTCATCTACAGTACATTCACTGACAATATGTTTCTGCAGAGAGAACAAAAATCTCACTGGAACAGCATGCTATGCAAGTGTCAATACACAACAGTCTGGCATGCTAATCGATAAGACTCAAGTATGTGCACTTGCCTCCCCTCTTGAATCTGATTTCCCAACAACAGTCTGGCGTGCTAATCTCCATGTCTTTGGTTTCTGCAATTGTTGGAGGACTTGGTGATGTTGTGCTTGAAGACAGGGAGAGGAGGGGGCTCCCATGATCTCATCTTGTATGTTCTTAGGATGAATTTATTGTGGTTCTATTATCTGAAAGCATTTGAGCTGCTGAATTTGTTGTGACTCTATAGCTCTTGTTCCTCTCATCTCATACAGTGGATCAATGTTAGTTGGCTCAGTCAGTTTCTTAATTAAATAAAGTTTGTTTTCATTATTAGTGTTAATAAAGTGAGTACTATTGGAATGTGAATGTATTTCTTAATTAAATAAAGTTTGTTTTCATTATCAATAAATTTGGTCTTTTCAGATATTATTAGGGTCATTTGTGTAATTATTATTATTATTATTATTATTATTATTATTATTATTATTATTATTATTATTATTATTATTAACCCTATAGCGGCGGATATATCCGCCGCTATAGGTCTCAACAGCTGATTTCAGACTTATAGCGACGGATATATCCGCCGCTATAGGTCTCCACAGCTGATTTCAGACTTATAGCGGCGGATCCTATATCCGCCGCTATAAATGTATCTTTAGCGGCGGATAAATCCGCCGCTAAAAGTGTACAAATCCGCCGCTTAACTTTGATCGACGGGAGATTTAGTGGCACGGCTTTTATCCGCCGCTATGTACTTATAGCGGCGGATAAGTACCCTATAGCGGCGGATATATCCGCCGCTATAGGGTACATTTCTTGTAGTGTCATTGTCGTTTCAAATCTTTCATTCACTCGTATAGTTTAAAAGCATGATTGTTCAAGCTACAGTAATCTTTTTGTAGATTCCATATAAAAATTGATTTTAACCCTAAAATTCATGAAAATTTATCGGTATGTACTTATAACCATTGAGTACCATTCCAGGTTTGGATCTTGTGAATATGAATAGATCTAAGAGGTCAAAAAACGTATTCTCGGCGGGTTAAGAAAAGCTGCGGCCTTTAGTAAAAGTTCAACACAAGTCTGAGGAAATGTCCACAAATTCTGAAATTTTTGTATGTGGTAGATAACATCTTTTACTAAAACTTTTTTATTTGTATCCAGTTCCAAAGATCACTGGATGGTCCCCAGAAATATGGTGACATGTCCAGTTTCAGTGAAGAACAGATCCGGAGGCCCTTTTTGTAAAAATCATTAAAAATTGTATTTTTTATGAACGTTTCTGAAATTTTGTAGGCATAAAGGAAACATCCAGATATATAACCTTTGTTCACAAATTTTTTGAAAAATAAATCATCTATTACTCCAGAAAGAGATGACAAGATCTTGTTTTCAGTTAGCAAACTTGCACTAAAAAGCGGACCAGCAGTCCCTTTTTGGAAAATCATTAAAAACTGGATTTTTCATGAAAGATTCTGAAAATTTGCAGGCACGAAGGAGACATCATGATCTACAACCTTTGTATACAAAGTTTATGAAAAAGAATTCGTCTACTGCTCCAGAAAAGAGAAATACAGTAGGAATACGATTGATTGTTAAAACACATTTATGTTCCTCTATGGAGATTAAAAACCTTTGTAAAACTCTTCATAACATTGAAAAACTCATTCATATGGATTGTTATGTGTGTAAGAGATGAAAAACCATTGTAAAACTCTTCATAACTCATGCTTATGGATGGTTATGGATGGTTATTTGTATAAGTATCAAAGAAAGTTTGGTAAAAGGAAAACTTAATACTTGAAGACTCTTGATCTTTGAAGACTCTTGATTTCTGTAGGGCTTCACCAATGGAACTTGGAGGATGAAGAAGAAATTAAGAGAGCAAGAGAGAAGAGAAGAGTTTGCTAACATTGGAGAAGAGGTGTATATTTATAGAGAGGCATGGATATTTCAATGTTTTTGAGAAAAGATGAGGGCAAATCTATAAATTTACCATGAGCATGAAACTTCCTGGAAACATGATCTGGCTGTAAGAAGAGATTTTTTTGACATTTTGCAATTTAACCCCTATAACATCCCAAATTGACATTTTGCAATTTAACCCCTATAATTAAATCCCAAACCTCCTTTCTCTTCATTAAATACATTAGTCATTCTTCTTTTCTTTTCTTCATCTTGTTCAATCTATCATTCCACTTAGTGATTTATTGAAGTCAAAAAAAAATCAAAGTATTATACCCCAGATGTAGGCTTGTAAACTAAACTGGGTTACTAACTCTCGGGTCTCCTTTTTTTGTGGTTTGCTTTGTTTGTGTGTGAATGTGTTAGTATTTTCTCTTGAGAGCTTCTGTGAGAAAGAGTTGCAACTTGTGTTATAACTACATTACATAACAACCATTGGAGAAATTTACAGATTTTGATATCTTGTCTTTATGGACTCATATTCACCAATCTTATTACTGAAATATGTGTTTCTTTTGAATATGAATTGCTCTTTGTCTATGATAATTTCTGAGTTTAAAAAAAAAGTGCGTTGAAAATGAAAGTCATGGTAAAAAAATTGATGAAAATAAGTGTTTAATTTAGAAAATTTTGCAAAGAGAAATAACAAACACTATGAGAAATCATGTATAAATGTAAAGGGCAAAAGCCATTATGGTCCTTGTACTTTAGCCCTTTGTTCATTTTCAGTCATGTACTTTAAAAATGTTAATATGGTGCCTATATTTTGTGTATTTGTTCAATATAATTACAGTCTTTGGCGATGGCGGCCAGATTTGGCATCTGCTTTGAAATACATGGCTTTTCTTAATTCTTTTTAATTTCCACATGATTGTATTTTGCTTATGTGGCTATATACACATGGGTATATGATAATGTGGCCTGCCAAGTGGCATCCCATGTCATATTTTAAAAAATTAAAAAGAAAATAGGTGTCTTGTCTGTTGACGTGGCGGGATGCCATGTCGATTTTTTAATTTTGTTTTAATTTTGTTTAAAAAGTGGGTGCTTTTACTGATGTGGCATGATGCCGGATCAACATTTAAAAAATTATTTATTTTGTTTATTTTTCTTTTAAAAGTGGGTGCTTTCTATTGATGTGGCATGTGCCAAGTCAGCAATTTTTAAATAAAATATATAATTTTTTATTATTTTTTAAAAGATGGGTGCTTTCTGCTGATGTGGCATGTCTTGTCCACGCCAAGATTTATGTAAAAAATTATTATTTTTAATTTTTTTTTAAAAATTGGTGCTTTTATGTCGATGTGGCTCTTTGCCACATCAACATTTTCTTTAAAAAATTATTATTTTATTTTATTTTATTTTTTTAAAAGTGGGTGCTTTCTGTTGATGTGGCATGCTGCCACATCAGCATTTTTAAGAAAAAAAAATTAAAAAATGCTAATTGTGGAGGCAAATGGCACTTTATTTTATTTTTAATTTTTTTTAAAAAAATACTGACGTGGCAGCATGCCATGCCCGCATAAGGAACCCACTTTTTTAAAAAAATAATTCATTTTAAAAAAAATCTGACGTGGCAGTATGCCATGTCAGTAGACAAATAATGATTTTAAAAAAAAATTAAAATAAAAAAGATGATAGGTATGCCATCTAGTAGCATGCCACTAAAATAATAATAATAAATTGACGTGGCGGTATGCCACATCAGTAGACAACACCCATTTTATTAAAAAAAAAATTTAAAAAGATGACATGGCATGCCACCTAGACGCATGCCACTTAATTTTTTTAAAAACAATTATTTTTTTAAAAAAAACTGTTGACTTGGCAACATGCCACATCAGCAGGAAGTACCCACTTTTTTTTTAAAAAAAATGATTTTTTTTTAAAAATATGATGTGGCATGCTAACGTGGCAGCATGCCACGTCAAATGACAACACCCATTTTTTGAAAAAATAAATTTAAAAAAATGATGTGGCATGTTACCTGGCTATACCAATGTGCACATAGCCACATAAGCAAAATACGACCATGTGGAAATTAAAAAAATTAAGAAAAAAGCATGTATTTCAAGCGTATGCCAAATCAGCTTCCACGTCAGCACCTGGAGACTGTATTGAACAAATACATAAAGTACAAGCACCTTATTGAACATTTTTAAAGTACAACATTGAAAATGAACAAAGTGCTAAAATATAGGGACCATTAGTGACTTTTGCCCAAATGTAAAAGGTAAAGTCTACACCAATAATAACGTAAACCATGAAAAGAGTGTATAAAATAATTAAAAACTTATTTGGAAACATAAAAGCAAGAAAACTATTAAAATAGATCACACCACATTCTAACTTCCATAAATTGCAATTTAGATTGATTTTAACATACTTAATATGTTATACACAACAATAATGAGTCATTGCAATTGATGAGGAGCATGAAAGAAATCATATCATCTCAAAAATCAAAAAGGGAACATTTGAAAGATTAATTCATCAATGTTTATAAGAAGATAGAAAACCTTTTCATGTGTCTATTTTTTCATCCTGAAAAATTATTTGATTGTTATTCATAAAACACATGACTATCCAAAACTTGTGGTTTTGTATGTTTTGATTGATAAATTTGCAACACCCCAACACACCACGCATCACCGAAGACTGAGATGGAGGAGGCAAATGAAGTGGAACATCACTATATATCTGTTTCTTTTGACAATGAAATGATTGCGGTGTATGGAGGAGATAAATTCCTACACATTGGGATGGTGATCAGAATTAGGAACGGCTGGGTAACGAATCATCGGTTGACGACGGTACTATCGATGATCAGTGATGCCGAGTGGTATTGGAGCGCGACGGGCTTTCGTGATAGTCGTTTTCTGGTCCTCTGTCCTTCACTAGCGGTGGCACGAAAGCTTGAAGATAAAGAGACTAACGAATTGCGGAACTTCAGTTTCTGGTGTGATACTTAGGCGCCGGACTTATGGAACCCGGGGAAGGCAGACAGAGTAAACAGATGGGTCATCATACAACGCCTGCCCTAATTCTGCAGGAGGAGAGAACCCATGGCGAGACTCTTGAAGCCAGTGGGTGAATTAATCTACATTGATGACTAGGGATGATGCGATGCTTATAATGTGCGGGCGGTGCTCAGAAGTACAGCTTGTGACGGTCATTCCCCTGCAATATTAGGAGCCGCAAGCATACTTACCGGGTGATAATGGAATCCGACCAAGATCTGCTACCTTGTGGTCGGCGTCGGAAATACGACAAGCGGAAGAAGGAGAAGGAGCATTGCAACGAAAGGATTTGCTCGGAGGAAACTAATAGGCAAGACCAGAGCGATGAACATCAGGAAGATGCGAGAAGGTTAAAAGGAAAAGCAGTGATGACGGCCCTGGAGGAGCCCCCGGGGAAGATGACCAGAATCCGCATCAAGACAGAATAGAGGAAACAATGAAACTAGTGGACACTAGCGGGCTACCGGAGGTTACCCAAGCACTCCAATCCTCGGACCACCTTAGTAGGCCGCTGAGGGTGGTGCAGGGAAGGCAGGTGCTGCTGCTACAGTGCACAACACTTGCTCCTCTGGACATTTACACAAAACCCATACGATATAACGAGCGGGGCGGCGTTTCGCTCCCTGATAGGCGGAGCTGGATTAAGTGGGTCCCACGTAATGAATTGGTCAAATGGGCCAATGAGACTTGGAGGAGGTTTGGTGCAAGTAAGGAAATTTAAGAATGTGCTTACTGGAACGGGCCCCACACTTTAGCATCATCTCAGAAGTCAACACCTGGCGGAGCTGGTTCATAGGCTACTAATCTAAGACAAAGGAGCTAGGTCGAGAATGTGGGCTGAAAGGATAAGCACCCAATTAACAAGGAGCTCCCACTATTTGAACTAGTTGAAGGCCCACCTGGGCACACACATGTTGAACCAATGGAAGACCCACCTGGACTACCACATAGGCATGACAAGGCATGCCAAGAGCACAATAGACCAGTAAACAATGAGCCCCCACATGAATCATATGAAGGCCCACCTGGGCTCCCACAGGCTAAGCCAATTGAAGACCCATCTAAGTTGTCACAGAATCAAGTCAATGCAGGCCTATCTAAGCTCCCACACAAGCAATTTAATGTAGGTCCATCTGGGCTTCCATAAGAGCAGATCAATGTAGGCCCACCTGAGCCATCACAGAATCATATAAATGTAGGCCCATCTAGGCTTCCACAAGAGCAGATCAAAGTAGGCCTACCTGAGCTCTCACAAGTTGGGGTAGATGCAGGCCCAACTACAATGGATGATATAAACCCAAAACAAACAAATGTTTCTTTAACTTGCAATGCAATGGAAGCCCGCCAAAACCTCTTGAGCCTTACACTACAAGAGCCCAACAACAAGAACAATAGCTAATCACACTAATACAAATAGGGACACACCTTGGGTTAGACATAAACAAAGTGACAATTCGCTTTATGAATTGAACTTGCACCTTGGTATCCGATGAAGCTTGGGCCCATATTAATAACCAAGACTCAGTCAAAATAGCCAAACCTCCACCTCTACCTCCCCATGGTACCTTCAAAGACACAGTAGAATTTCAAACTGCACAGAGGAAGAAAGGCAAAGTGAAGCAAACATCTTTGGACCACCAAAACCAAGGGGAATACCCCCAAAACAGAAAATTATAGAAGAAATACCACCAATAGAAGAAGCAATAGTAGAAGTAACACCAAAAATGACGAGCAAACGCTTGACAACAGAAACACCCGTCAGACTCTATTCGATGTCCCATTAACTATAGCTACTTGGCATGATGGGGAGATGTTAGCAGTAGTAAGTACTCTAGGCATTGAAATAGGGCAAGAGCAAAGTGTAGACCACCACTCCTTAAACAAATAAGGCAGACGGAATAGGAGCACATCAGGGGAGGCAAGGAAAGCGACTAAGCTTCTTTGTCCCAGGGTATAAAAGGAGGGCCTCCATATAGTGATTTTATGAATTTATTCACATGGAATGTAAGACGTCTAGGGAAACGAAAAAAGTGATTCCTAGTCCATTACATCATCCAACAAGATAATGTCTAAGTTTTCTGCTTACAAGAGACTAACCTGACTATCGTAAACGAGATGGGTTAGAAATCTATTGGGGGGGGGAAATACGATGGAAGACTAATCCTCCCCATAAATAACACAAGAGGAGGATGTTGTATAGGTGGAGGAACATAGAATTTAAGTGCATCACCAGCTTCGTAGGATCCTTCTCCATCACGGCAGTTCTAGAAGAAATTTTAACTAAGGAAAAATGGATGATCACAATAGTATACGGTCCCTGCGACAGAAGCCAAAAAAGGGCTTTCTGGCAAGAGCTAGAGCTCGCCTGAAATCTATGGCACGACCCCTGGGCAATAGCTGGTGACTTTAATGCTACCCAGGGGGATGGAGAAAGGAACAATCTCGTAACTAACAAAGGGATCAAGAGGAATTCAATGACTTCATTCAAAGAGTACAATTGTTTGATCCACCTCTTTTTGGCAAGCAATACGCATGGACTAATGGACGAGCAACTCTAATACTAGCCCGTCCTGATCGGTTCCTACTATCCACTGAATGGGTAACCAAATAACCTAGAAGCTGCCAAACCCCTGTCCCCAAAGTGAGATCTAACTATGTCCCTTTAATGCTCCAGTGTGGCCCCTAGGAACTGAAAATATATCCGTTTAGATTTAACAGAGATTGGGTCAAGAAGGAGGGTTTCTAGGACATGATTAAAGCATTGTGGCATGATGTGGGGTACAGGACGAAGGAATATATAAATTAGCAAAAAAGCTCACCACTATCAGCAGTAAGCTCAAAAAATGGAACATGGATACAGAGATAAACCAACAACATCGAAAATATGAGCTTCTCAGCCTCATCGAACAAGCCGACATTGCAGAGGAATCCAGAAGGCTCACAACTATAGAGGAAGAAGCCAAATTACACAACACAGGGAATATGAGAACATAATCAAAAGAGAGGAATCCATCTGGAGGTAGCACTCTAGGATTAGCTGGTTAAAAGAGGGAAACAAAAATACCAAATTCTTCCATGCCGTTGCAAACCAACAAAAATTCTCAACAGGATCAGTCAGCTCCAAGTACATGGAATAACCCTAGCATCGAAAAAGGACATATCAGAGGAAATTTCCAGATACTATTGGGAGCTCTTTGGGATCACAAAAGAATACAGTTTCCAAGCAAACTGGGATTTCCTACTAGAACAACGACATAGACGGGACCTATCGCAACTGGAGAACCCATTCACTAAGGAAGAAATTTGTAAAGCCATACAAGAATTGATCCCAGAAAAGGCTATGGGGCCAGACGGCTTCCCTATGATTATCTATCAGAAAGGATGGCAATTTATTAAGGATGATATCTATAAGATTTTCCAAGAACTTCATCAAGGGAATGCAAATTTCGAAAGACTCAACTGGGCACACCCTCCTCATTCCAAAATTAGAAACCCCCGAGGAGGTCAAAGACTATAGATCGATAAGCCTCCTCAACTGTTCTATGAAAATCATCACAAAGATCCTCGCCAACCGTTATTGCAGACTTGGTTGACGAAAACCAAACAACCTTTATCAGAGGAAGATGCATGTAGGATAACGTCGTGGTGGTAGGCAGAAATAATCTATAGGATATGAAAAGAAGTGTCGGGAAATGGGGCCATCATGAAAGTAGATTTCGAGAAAACTTTCGACATGGTGGATTGGGAATTCCTCCTAGCAAACATGAAAGCCAGGGGTTTCGGCGACAGATGGATTAGCTAGATTAGGATAGTTCTCCACTCATCCAAAGCCACGTTCCTCATTAATGCATGGGATATGTGAGATACCAACAGGGACTAAGATAGGGGGACCCCCTTTCATCGCTCTTATTTGTGTTAGCTATAGATATGATCTCCGCCATGCTAACAAAGGCGGTAACAACTAACATGTTTAGAGGAGTGCAAGCAGGGCCACCCAAAGGAGAGACCATCACGTCATTGTTATACGTAGACGATCTTATGATCCTGTGCACAAGCGTTGCTTCCCACTTCAAGGTTCTAAAACTCATTTTCTATCTTTTTGAAGGCCTCTCCGGTCTAAAGGTGAATTATAGTAAGAGCACCATCACCCTTATCAGCACATATGGTCACACACCAGAGACGCTCAGATCAATAATGAATTGCAAGGTGGGACTACCGATCGCATACTTAGGCATGACTATATCAGGGATCAAACCTAGAAAGGAAGAGTGAAGGCGACTATCGACAACATAAGAAAGAGAATTATAGTTTGGCATGGGAGAATTCTATCGATGGGGGGAGGGTAGCACTACTCAATTTCATACTCAGCACCATCCCCAATGACTGGGTGATGAGATATAAACTCACAGTATAGGTCACCAAGATTATCGATGGAATCTGACGTGATTTATTGTGGAGAGGGGCGGAGCAGAATCCCAAGGCTTACAAGTTGGTAAATTGGCAAAGACTATGCAGGTCCAAAGAGCAAGGGGGAGGGGATTTAATAAATCTCAAAATTTTCAATGAAGCCCTCTGAGACAAGTAGTGGTGGAGAATCCTTAATGGGGAATCCGAACTATGTAGAAGGGTCCTGGCTGGCACATACTTCAGGGGAAATGAGATTAATCCCTATGGTAAGACCGAGAGAAATGCATCGCTATTCTGGCGAGACATTTCAGAGCAGAGAGATAGTACCCTTGCAAACATGGAGGTGAAAGCAGGAAAGGGCACCCATATAAATCTGTGGAAGGAAAACTGGATTGAAGGACAAGCACTTAGCTATGCTTTCCTGGAACTCTAATAACTAATACACAATGATTATCTCACCATAGAAGAGGCACACTAGCGGCCACTTGATGCGCTAAGCCAATCCTCCAACAAGGCCCTTTAACGCCAGCAAGAGCACAACAGCTAAATAGCCTTATGCCATGAATAATGCAGAGAGAGTAGCAACAGGAGGATAGTAGAAGATGGAAGCTTACAACGTCAAGGGTTTTCATGGTAAAGTCCCTATACACTTTCAAAGTTGACGGTGGAATCAGATGCCTGTTATGAAACAGTTTCTAGAGAATACAATGTCTACCAAAGATGAAATACCTTGCGTGGTTAGCATGGGATGACAAAAACCTAACCCCGCAGAATCTCGCCAAAAGAAACTGGAGGGGGGAGAAATTGCTATCTTTGTGATGAAGTGGAGATGACGAATCATCTCATGTTCCAATGTTCATACACGACCAATATCTAGAACCACTTTTGCGAGTTGTTCGGACTATAAGAAAAACCCCAAAATACTAATGACATCAGGGTTACAACTCTCTTCTCCTCATGTTGGATAAAGAACACCTATCAGGCTAGAACTGAGCGGGGATGGCAATAGCTTGGAGCGTGTAGTTGGAAAGAAAAAGAAGATTCTTTCAAAATAAACAACTTGTTTATAAAAAAATAATCTGTTCTATTGATTTCCTCATGCTTTTCTAGTTGGATGCAGTTCCCGAAGCCGAAAGGCACAAGCTCCAAAGTATGGGCGAAGGCTTGTAAAACGAAGCCCCTGGAGCTAACTTGGGAGGATTACCCTTGATCGTTGGGAGCTCATTTGAAGATGAGGGACCTCGTCCCGCACTAGAATCTCGTGAGCGAAATTAGCCAAGCGAGAGGGCAAATATGGGTCCACGGGAACTACGGAGCAAGAAACGCAGCCTAAATGAAAATCGGCAGTGTAGGAGTGATTCGTTTCCATCCTTCTTATGCTAAATAAAGACACAATTAGTACATACTATTGCAGTCAGGATTGTATTCTTAGTGTTTGACTCCATAGTAGAGTTTGTGTGTCCTATCAAGAACGTGTATGCGCTGGGGAATAGGAATAGGGCATGGATTGCTTGGAGGTCAAGTAAACCTTGATACATAGGGGAGAACATGATTGTTAGGGGTACAAGTGAGCTCTTTAAACATCGGGACGACTCTCTAAGGCAAAGGCTAAAAAAAAAGAGGATAGTCAAAAAGGTGGGAGCAATAGCTTGTCGTAATGGTTTGTGGATCCTGCAACTTGGTTATGAAAGCATCCAGGAAGATTATCTCTCGTAGATTCATGCAGCTTATTCCTATTTCACTTTGTATGTACCTATCCATATGACACACAATATTCTTTAATGAAGTCTGAGCACTCTGAAGCTTTTTGCAGTAAAAGTATAGGCTAATTGTAACGAGTACTAATATAAGAGTTGGTGTCTTGGTGACCTCCACTCCACACACATTTATATCTGCCAATAATTTATGGTCACTGTAAAACTGAACTATTTATACCAAAGGTTCATCCAGGAACCATGATTTTGATAAAAGCAATGAATGAATATGGTTTATCCACTTTATCAAAAATCACAAAAAAGAAATATCATGGTACCCAATACATCAGTATTTTATTTGTCATCTATTAAGTATTAACCAATCACTAACAAAAATACATTTACCTTAGATCTGTTATATTAAAATAATTATTATATATTAAATAGTTAAACTATTTTTATATAGTCTCACATTCATTATAACCAAAAGCCATAATTTCTAAAAAGCACTTTTGTAGTGATTATGATTTGATATATATACAGATTAATAATTAAATCATAGCACTAGACTCTATCTCACCAGAAACCTCAAATCTCACCGGAAACAGATGGAGGAAACAATCTGCAGACCAAACTCAAGGAGGTATTGAGATTTCTCAACTATTTTTTGATGTTTTGTTGGTCAAGGAGAAGGTTAAAGCCTGTGAATCCTGTTTTCTTGGATTCGCTGATGTTTCAATGAAGGATTGCTGTGGTAACTGGGGCAAACAAAGGGATTGGACTGGAGATTGTGAAGCAGCTTGCAAGAAATGGAGTCATGGTGTTGTTAACTGCCAGGGATGTGAAGAGGGGCACTGAGGCTGTTGAGAAGCTCAAAGAGTCTGGGTTCTCTGATGTGGTTTTTCACCAATTGGATGTGGCTGACACTTCTAGCATAGCTTCCTTGGCTGATTTCATCAAAACCAAGTTTGGGAAGCTTGATATCTTGGTAATTTATCTATATTGCTATGTTAGGGCATCCATATGAATTGCAATTGAAATTATTGTCTGATGTTGATGAACTTAATCATTTTGTTCTGTTGGTGAATACCTTTTTTAGTAAAACAGGAAATATATGTGTTTGTTAGGCATTTTAGATTATTATTTGTATATCTCATGTATGTATTATTAGGGTTTTGCCCCTTGTAATGATAATCTAGTTTTGTATTTAGCCAATTCCTGCCATCTTTAGTATATTTTCATCTTGTTGGACTCTGCTTGTGTTTGCAACTTATCTTTTGATGCATGTGTTTGATTTTCTTGTAAAGACGGACAAACTGAAACTGTCTCTGTAAAACTTTCTTTTTGTAAAAGAATCAACTTTTTTATTAGTTTTACATTTCTTCTTGTTTTAATGTCTAAATTCTGGAGCTGAAAAAGATGAGAGCATATGTTATCAAATCATTAATTTAAATATGATGGTGTTTCTTCTCATTGGAATTCAGTGGAACATAGATCAGCTTCGTTTTTCGTCTTCAATATGCAAGTGCTGAACCTTTGTCTCAATGGGAAAAAGAAGAAAGGTGTACTCTGCATAGAAACATGAGTTTCATTAATGGAACTTGTGGTGCTCATCCTGTTTTGTTTTTGAAAGAGGCTCATCCTGTTTTCTTGTGAATGGCTTGTATTGCAGATTGAAACATTTCCTATTTCTCTTTCCTTTTTCCCTACAATATAGGACAACAAATATAGAGAATGTTATTTTCTTTTATTATTATTTTTTATGAAATGACATTCTGCATTTACCTTTATTTTCCTATTTAGAAGTATTTCTTTTTATTACCTATATTTGTGTAGGTTAACAATGCTGCGGTCAGTGGAATCATAGTAGAGCATTTAGATTCATCCATAAAAGAAAGTATGGAGGTAAGCATCAATTACTTTTACAGCCATGGATATTGGATTTGGTTACCAATCACCAAGTTTTACTGAAAAATACAAGGCATCAGAACTGAGGATTAAATTACTTAAACATCTTGCAGCAAGGTGGGTTGCTGGGTTTCCGTAAGATAGTATTAAGCACAGCAGTACAGGATTATAAGAAGGCAGAAGAATGTTTGGACATTAACTATTATGGGACCAAGAAAGTAATAGATTCCCTCATACCACTTTTTCAATTATCACATTCACGAGAATAGTTAATGTTTCATCTATTGTTGGAAAGCTTCAGGTAAGCAAAAAGCGTTTCTGATGTGTTACTAAGTTTCCTATTAATTGCCTTTTCTTCTCTCGTTTGTTTTCATTGGTTGGGAAACTGATTGCGGAAAAGAAAAGAAAAGAAAAAGTAGAGTTTTATTGGATGAATGAAGTAAATGAGTTGTTAAGAACATGATGGAATATCATTATTGTTTATTCTTTAACAGATAGTTCAAGTAGTCACTAGACTCACTACTCATACAACAATTCGAAAACATCGAGATAGATATATGACATTGTAGAGAAAATAACTATCACTGATGAATTCTTCTACTCCATAACCATTTGAAGAAACCTTGCAAACAGCGAAGACCACCTGAAAATTAAGAACTTGAGAACTAAAGGACCAATAGTTAGAATAGAATAGTCCATGCTCCTTTCCTAATATTGTTTTATATTTGAGTGTTTTACTTGCCAACGTTGAAAAATAGTGAAATCACTTATCACTCTCTCATTTTTCAAAAATATCCCATAACCCTCTGTTTTATTTTTATTCTACTTGCCAACCCTTGAGTTAGTTCTCCTAACCACAAGCTTTGAATATTTTTTTAAAAACCATTTAAAATACAAGTAAAAGACAAAAATACACTCTTCTTTTCATGCTTGATATTTACCCATGACGAAGGGGTTATAAGTAAATTATGATTTTATTAAAGGGACTACAAGTAAATTTATGTTTAATTAATAAACAAAAAAATGGGATTAACCTTTATTTTTATTTAATTTGTAATGACATGCATTAAAAAATAAAAAAAGTTATTTATAAGATATTAAAAAATAAAACAAAAGAATTAGATTTTCATTAAAAAATATAAAGTTTATCATAAACTAAAATTGAGTACATAGTATACTTTATGAGTTGGTAAATTAGTCACTTGACAATGTGAGAAAGAATTCATTGAATTTAGCTCATGGCGACAAACTTTTCACCGTTGTACCCAGGCTACTTCCGAGAAAAGAATTCATTGAAAGGATATAATATGTAAAAAGGTCAAAAGGGTCATTTTACATATATTGTAACTTGAGGTTTCACATCTAACCTAGGTTAAAATATAAGAGTTTGGCCAAGGGGTTAGCAAGTAGAATAAATATAAAACAAGTTATTGTAAGGTATAATTAAAAATGAGGGGTGACAAGTGATTCCAACTATATTGTATTTTAACTTAGAGTAATGATATACAAACCAAATAGTCTTACCGAATGTTTGATATCCATTCAAGTTATCTCAATATGGTGGTGTTGATGATCCCGAGAAAAATTTAATGGTTTTGATCATTTTGGTAAGTCTATTCGGTTTATATATCATTACTCAATAGTTTTGTGTGTTCTTCTGTCATATCAAAATGGGTATATCTCTTTAAATTTATCTAATGTGTTCTTTTTCTTATTTTGTTGTTCCTTTGGTTGGTTCTTTGAGATGGTGATCCGCATCATGCACCAAAATAGTTGGCGAAAAATAATAAAACTTTGACATCCTTTGCATTTATTGTATCTCTCAGAATATTCCTAGTGAGAGCATCAAAAAAGAATTCAGTGATGTTGATAACTTGACTGAAGAGAAATTAGATGAATTGTTGCAACGCTATTTAAGTGATTTCAGAGCAAAGAAGTTGGAAGAAAATGGCTGGCCAACAACATTTTCCGCATACAAAGTCTCAAAAATAGCTCTAAATGCACTCACTAGGATTCTTGCCAAGAAGTACCCCACATTCTGCATTAATTGTGTACATCCTGGATTTGCAAAAACTGATATTACTTGGAATACTGGGATCATAAGTGCTGAAGAAGCCGCAAAAGGTCCGGTGATGTTGGCATTGCTTCCTGATGCTGGCCCTTCAGGATTTTATTATGATCGTATATCAATATCGACATATGAATGAAATCATCCTCTGTTCGAAGACATATAAGAAATCAGAGTTTGCAAATGTAATGGTTTATCGCTTGTTCGCTATCGTTTCTTTCTTTCCATATGTTTGTTTGAATTATTCTGTTGTTACGTTAATGTAACTCTTTTTCAATGTAATAGTTTATCGCTTGTTCTTATTAATTTCTGAAGTTAATATAGCACTTCAGGCGGGATTAACCCTTCATTGCATCAATTGCTAAAAATGTATCACTCGTACGCTTTGGTTACAAAATGTGATGAATTCTTCTTCAAATTTTGTTAATGACTGATTATACTTGAGGCATATGCACAAACTTTTGTAAATGTAATGGTGAAATGGATTTTAGGTTATATGCTAGTTGGCCTCACGTTAGCAAAAAGGATGAAAGTAAACAAACAATTTCATTTTATAGGGATGAAAATTAACATTGGGTCAAATTACATAGACAAAAAATGACTTTAATACTACTTTTATTTATTTTAAATTAAATTTAAAAGATTGGCTGACATGCATTTAGGATTGATCCATAATTTTCAGACAAGAGTCACAGACATGGTGGAAACAATCTGCAGATCAACCTCAAAGAGGTACCAAGATTTCTAATCATTTTTCTTGTTTGGATTTTGTGTGAGAAGACCAAAGCTTTTAAATCTTTTTTTTTTCCCCTTCTATTTCCTGTTTTTTCAAGGATTGCTGTAGTACTGGAGCCAACAAAGGGATATGACTGGAGATTGTGAAGCAGCTTGCAAGCAGTGGAGTCAAGGTGTTGTTATGCACAATTTAAGGCCAGCTGTCCACCTAAATATAAGTGTTAGTTTTTTATTTCATAATTCAAATTTTTTCCTAAAGATAAAATTATCTTTCTCATAAAATAAGTTATGTGCACACATATGCACATTGGTTAATAAAATTAAAGACTTATTTTCTCCCTTTTATTCTTCAAACCTTTCTTTTGTGAGTACTTTCCAACTTTTCTTTCGATTTCTCTTCATTAATTCACCTATTTACTATTAATTGTTTTAGGGGTAAAATTGAAATTTCCCATCTCTAATTGAAGGCATGGTGTTTATTTGAATAGGGATGAAGATTTTAGTAAATTTTATAGAGGAAAAAAAGAAAAAAGTTACATTTTACAATTTATATATCATAAATTGAAGATCTTTCTTAGTTTGTATGGAGCCCACTTGCAAGTTGCATGTACAAGAATTTAAAACACTGGACTCTATCCAGAAACTCACCACTCACCAGAAACAGATATGGAGGAAACAATCTGCAGACCAAACTCAAAAAGGTATTGAGATTTCTCAACTATTTATGATGTTTTGATGTTCCAAGGAGAAGGTTAAAGCCTGTGAATCCTGTTTTCTTTGATTCCCTGATGTTTCAATGAAGAGTTGCTGTGGTAACTGGGGCAAACAAAGGGATTGGACTGGAGATTGTGAAGCAGCTTGCAAGCAATGGAGTCATGGTGTTGTTAACTGCCAGGGATGTGAAGAGGGGCACTGAGGCTGTTGAGAAGCTCAAAGAGTCTGGGTTCTCTGATGTGGTTTTTCACCAATTGGATGTGGCTGACACTTCTAGCATAGCTTCCTTGGCTGATTTCATCAAAACCCAGTTTGGGAAGCTTGATATCTTGGTAATTTATCTATATTGCTATATTACGGCATCCATATAAATTGCAATTGAAATTATTGTCTGATGTGTTTTAACTTAATCATTTTTTTTTCCTGTTGGTGAATACCTTCTTTAGTAAAACTTAGGCATTTTAGATTATTATTTGTATATCTCAAGTATGCTTCCCCTTGTAATGATAATCTAGTTTTGTATTAAACCAATTCCTGCCATCTTTAGTGTCTTTTCATCTTGTTGGACTCTGCTTGTGTTTTCAACTTATCTTTTGATTCATGTGTTTGATTTTCTCATAAAGACTGACAAACTGTAACTGTCTGTGTAAAGCTTTCTTTTTGTAAAAGAGTTAACTTTTTTATTGGTTTTACATTTCTGCTTGTTTTAATGTTTAAATTCTGGAGCTGAAAAAGATGAGAGAATATGTTATCAAATCATTAATTTAAAGATGATGGTGTTTCTTCTGACTGAATTCAGTGGAATATAGATCAGCTTCCTTTTTCCTCTTCAATATACAAGTGTCGAACCTTTGTCTCAATGGGAAAATGAAGAAAGGAGTACTTTGTGCTACCTATTGCTGCATAGAAACATGAGTTTCATTAATGGAACATGTGGTGCTCATCCTGTTTTGTTGTGTATGGCTTTTATTGCAGCTGGAAAAATTTCTTTGTTCTCTTTCCTTTTTCCCTACAATATAGGACAACAAATAGGGCAGCCCGGTGCAACAAAGCTCCCTCATGCGTCCGGGGTCCGGGGTCCGGGGTCCGGGGAAGGGCCGGACCACTTGGATAGGACACCGAATATAAATTATTTTATTTTATTTTATTATTTTTTTTATGAGATGACATTCTTCATTTACTTTTTTTCCCCTATTTAGAAGTATTTCTTTTTTATTACCTATATTTGTGTAGGTTAACAATGCTGCGATCAATGCACTCATAGTAGACCTTCAGCATTTAGATTTATCCACAAAAGAAAGTATGGAGGTAAGCATCATTTACTTTTTGCTAGCCACGGATATTGGATTTGATTTCCAATCACCAAGTTCTTACTGAAAATACAAGACATCAGAACTGAGGATTAATTTACTTAAAATCTTGCAGCAAGGTGTGTTGCGGATTTCCCTAAGATAGTAAGCATAGCAGTAGAGGATTATAAGAAGGCAGAAGAATGTTTGGCCATTAACTATTATGGGACCAAGGAAGTAGTAGATTCCCTCATACCACTTCTTCAATTATCAGATTCACCAAGAATAGTGAATGTTTCATCTTGTGCTGGACAGCTTCAGGTAAGCAAAAAATTTACTAAGTTTTGTATTAATTGACTTTCTTCTCTCATTTGTTTTATTGATTGGGAAACTGATTGAGTAAAAGAAAAGAAAAGAAAAAAGTAGAGTTTTATTGGATGTATAAAGAAAATGAGATTGTTAAGAACAATTATCTTTTATTCTTTAACATATAATTCAAAGTAGTCCCTACTCATGCAACAATTTGGAAACACTAGACATCGAGATAGATATATGTTATTGTAGAGAAAATAACTGACTAAATTCTTCTACTCCAAAACCCTTTGAAGAAACCTTGCAAACAGTGAAAACCACCTGAAAATCGAGAACTTGAGAACTAAAGGGCCAATAGTCATAATAGAATAGTCGATGCTCCTTTCCTCATCTTGTTTTATTTTTAAGTTTTTTACTTGCCACCCCTTTGAAAAATAGTGAAAAAATATAAAACAAGGGGTTATGAGGTATTATTGAAAAATGAGAAGGTGACCAGTGATTTAGCTATTTTTCAGGAGGTGGGAAGTATAAACTCTTTATATTTTAACTTTAATTTTCTGTTTTGTGATATCATAACGGATATATTTTTTAAAATTTTTCTAATGTGTTCTTTTTCTTATTTTGTTGTTCCTTTCGTTCTTTGAGATGGTGATCAACATGCGCCAAAATAGTTGGTGAAAACATAATAAAACTTTGACCTCCTTTTCATTTATCATATCTCCCAGAATATTCCCAGTGAGAGCATTAAAAGAGAATTTGGTGATATTGATAACTTGACTGAAGAGAAATTAGATGAATTATTTACTTGCAACGGTATTTAAGTGATTTCAAAGCAAATAAGTTGAAAGAAAATGGCTGGCCAACAGCATTATCTGCATATACAGTCTCAAAACAGCTCTAAATGCACTCCACGAGGATTCTCGCCAAGAAGTACCCCAAATTCTGCATTAATTGTGTACATCCCGGCTTTGTAAAACCGATATGACTTGGAATACCGGGATCATAAATGCTGAAGAAGCTGCAAAAGGTCCGGTGATGTTGGCATTTGCTTCCTGATGGTGGCCCTTCAGGACTTTACTATGATCTTACATCAATATCAACATATGAATGAAATCATCCTCTTCTTACGAAGAGACATATAAGAAATCAAAATTTGAAAATGTAATCGTTTATACAAACACTTGTCTGCAATCATTTTCTTCTTTTGATAGGTTTGTTTGAATTATTCTGTTGTTACTTGTTGCGTTAATATACAAACTCTTTTTCAATGCATAATATTTTAGTTATTGAAGTTGGATTAAGAATTCTATCTTTGATGTTGATGCACATGAATATGTAGAGTTAAAATGTCTTATGGATTGATCTTGAATTTGGTGAGACAAGTGAAATTAAGCCAGGAAATTTTAAGTGATTTCAAAGCAAAAGAAGTTGGATGAAAATGGCTGGCCAACAATATTATCTGCATATGTCATCTCAAAAGTTGCTATGAATGCACTTGCAAGGATTCTCGCAAGAAATACCCCATGTTTTGCATCAACAATGTATATCCTGGTTTTGCAAAGACAGATATAACTTGGAATCTCGAAACATATCTGTTGAAGGCAGCGGCAAAAGGCCCTATTATGTTGGCTTTGCTTCTTGACAGTGGCCCTTTGGGGCTTTACTATGATCTTACATCAGTATCAACTTGTGAATGAAGTCATCATCTTATTGAGAATACATGTAGGAAATCTAAGTTTGCTAACGTAATGGTTTATCATTTGATCATTGGCATTTCCTTGTCACTTGTGTTTTGCATGAATTATTCTATTGTTATGTTAATATAACTCTCCTAATGTGCAAACTTTTACTTATCTGAGATGGATTAAGATTTTTAGGGTTTGATATCAGCATACTCATAAATATGCATATCTTGAAGTTAGTTATGTTGAAAATGAAGTGACTGGGCCTAAGGGCTGGCAACTCATACACCCAAAGCAACCAAAGCCACTCAGTGCCATGCACTCTCTACTCTGGAGGGAGAACTCTATGCAGCTCTAAATGGAATTGAAGCTCTACTACAGAGGGACATCAAGAGTGCAAGGATCCTGTCTGATAACCTACTCCTGACTAGACTACTGAATTCAGAAAAAGCAAATGAAAATTGGAGCACTCGGGAACTCACATCAAAATGCAGAACCAGACTCAATGAATTGGAGAAATGGGACCCCAAATATATTCCAAGAGAAGAAAATTTCATAGCAGATTTACTTGCCAAGAAGGCCAGAACTAGTGATGTAAGCCTGGAGTTCAGAAATGCTGAGAATCTACCAAATTGGCTGTACTTTTTGCTTGAAGGCATTAGCTGCTGTTGTAACTAAACACTGGCTGAAAAGCTCTTTATGAAAAAAAAAAAAAGGCAACCAAAGCCACAGACACTAAACTTTTAGGACCATATTGGGAGTGGAATGAAAAACACCAAACTCCACTCCTTAAATAGAAGCACAACCCTAACCACTTTGTTTTAAGTGGGTTGTGGGTTGGGGTCTATAATATTTACACACGCATCCATTTATTTATTTATTTATTCTTTTCTTTTTATTTGTTTATTTCCTTGATTTTTTTAGTTGTTGGATGCATTCGACGGATCTATTTTTGATCGTTGGACCAAGATGTTTATAAAAACACTAGCATATCCAACAAGCCATAATTTTCATTGATGAATTGATTTTTAGTATTCATATATAAAATGTCACATTAGTGTAAAGTTAACGGAAGAATTTAACTTTTCGTTAGAAAAGAGGAACTCAATGGACCGAGAAGCTTTGAAAAATAGGGAAGCGAAGACTCAAATTATATTAGGGCGATTGAAATGGCCATCTCAAATAAATAGAGGGACTATTTTGAGGATTATACCCACATAATACATCCACACACACATGGGCACATGCAGAAACACATATATTTGGAAATACAATGATACATATTGGTGAATAAAATTGACAAAATTATTTACATAATATTGATGGTAAAGTTGCATGTGACTTGGAGGTCACGGGTTTGAGTTGTGGAAACATCCTCTCGCAACAAAAAAGTAAGATAAGATTGCGTACAATAGACCCGAGTGATCCGACCCTTCTCCAGACCTGCACAAAAAAAAATATATATATTTATCAATAATTATTTTAGGGGTAAAGTAAAAATTTCTCATCTCTACTTTAAACAAACATTGTTTGAACAAATAGGAAACATTTTATTAAGAAAAAAAATGTATATATCTTAAATTGAAAATCTTTCTTAGTTTGTATGGAGCCCACTTGCAAGTTGCATGTACAAGAATCTAAAACACTGGACTCTATCCAGAAACCTCAAATCTCACCACAAACAGATATGGAGGAAACAATCTGCAGACCAAACTCAAGGAGGTATTGAGATTTCTCAACTATTTTTGATGTTTTGATGTTCCAAGGAGAAGGTTAAAGCCTGTGAAAATCCTGTTTTCTTTGATTCCCTGATTTTTCATGAAGGGTTGCTGTGGTAACTGGGGCAAACAAAGGGATTGGACTGGAGATTGTGAAGCAGCTTGCAAGCAATGGAGTCATGTGTGTTGTTAACTGCCAGGGATGAGAAGAGGGGCACTGGAGGCTGTTGAGAAGCTCAAAGAGTCTGGGTTCTCTGATGTGGTTTTCACCAATTGGATGTGGCTGACACTTCTAGCATAGCTTCCTTGGCTGATTTCATCAAAACCCAGTTTAGGGAAGCTTGATATCTTGGTAATTTATCTATATTGCTATTTTAGGGCATCCATATGAATTGCAATTGAAATTATTGTCTGATGTTGATTAACTAAATCATTTTGTTCTGTTGATGAATAGTGAATACCTTCTTTAGTAAAACAGGAAATATATGTGTTTGTTAGGCATTTTAGATTATTATTTGTATATCTCAAGTATGTATAATTAGGGTTTTTCCCCTTGTAATGATAATCTAGTTTTGTGTTAAGCCAATGTATCTTTTTCATCTTGTTGGACTCTGCTTGTGTTTGCAACTTATCTTTTGATGCATGTGTTTGATTTTCTTGTAAAGACCGCCAAATTGAAACTGTCTGTGTAAAATTTTCTTTTTGTAAAAGAGTTGACTTTTTAATTGGTTTTACATTTCTGCTTGTTTTAATGTTTAAATTCTGGAGCTGAAAAACATGAGAGAATATGTTATCAAATCATTAATTTAAATATGATGTTGTTTCTTCTCTTGGAATTCAGTGGAACATAGATCAGCTTCGTTTTTCCTCTTCAATATGCAAGTGCTGAATCTTTGTCTCAATGGGAAAAAAAGAAAGGCGTACTTTTTGTTACCTATTGCTGCATATTAATGGAACATGTGGTGCTCATCCTGTTTTCTTGTGTACGGTTTGTATTGCAGCTTGAAATGACATTCTGCATTTATATAGGACAACAAATATAGAGAATGCTATTTTATTTTATTATTATTTTGTTTTTATGAAATGACATTCTGCATTTACTTTTTTCTCTCCATATTTAGAACTATTTCCTTTTTATTACCTATATTTGTGTAGGTGAACAATGCTGCGGTCAGTGGAATCATAGTAGACCTTCAGCATTTAGATTCACCCACAAAAGAAAGTATGGAGGTAAGCATCAATTACTTTTACTAGCCATGGATATTGGATTTGATTTCCAATCACCAAGCTCTTACCGAAAAATACAAGACATCAGAACTGAGGATTAATTTACTTAAACATCTTGCAGCAAGGCGGGGTGTTGGTTTTCAGTAAGATAGTAAACACAGCAGTACAGGATTATAAGAAGGCAGAAGAATGTTTGGACATTAACTATTATGGGACCAAGAAAGTAATAGATTCCCTCATACCACTTCTTCAATAATCACATTTACGAGAATAGTAGATGTTTCATCTATGCTTGGAAAGCTTCAGGTAAGAAAAAATTTCTAATGGGTTACTAAGTTTAAATTATTTATTGCCTTTCTTCTCTCATTTGTTTTCATTGATTGGGAAACTGATCGAGGAAAAAAAGGAAAAAAAGTAGAGTTTTATTGGATGAATGAAGAAAATGAGATTGTTAAGAACATGATGGAATGTCATTATCGTTTATTCTTTAACATATAGTTCAAATATTCACTACTCATAACAACAATTCGAAACACTAAACATTGAGATAGATATATGATATTGTAGAGAAAATAACTAACACTGAATTCTTCTACTCCATAACCATTTGAAGAAACCTTGCAAGCAGCGAAAACCACCTGAAACTTAAGAACTTGAGAACTAAAGGACCAATAGTTAGAATAGAATAGTCCATGCTCCTTTCCTATTATTGTTTATATTTGAGTTTTTTACTTGCCACCATTGAAAAAAATAGTGAAATCACTTATTGCCCTCTCATTTTTCAATAATACCCCATAACCCCCATGTTTTATTTTTATTCTACTTATGAACACCTGAGTTAGTTCTCATAACCAAAAGCCTTGAATATTTTTTAAAACCATCTAAAATACAAGTAAAAGACAAAAATACACTCTTCTTTTCATGCTTGATATTTACCCATGACTAAGGGTTTATAAGTAAATTATGATTTTTATTAAAGGGGCTACAAGTAAATTTATGTTTAATATTAAACAAAAAAAATATAGGATTAACCTTTATTTTATTTAATTTGTAATGGCATGCATTAAAAAAATAAAATAAATTTTTAATATATTTAAAATAAAACAGAATAACTAGATTTTCATTAAAAAAATATAAAGTATATTAGAAACTAAAATTGAGTACATAGTATACTTTTTAAGTTGCTAAATTACTAAGCTTCAGAATGTGTGAAAAGAATTTGTTGAAAAGGATATAATATGTAAAACATCAAAAGAGTCATTTTACATATATTGTAACCTGAGGTTTTACATTTAAGTTAGGTTAAAATATAAGAGTTTGGCCAAAGGGTTAGCAAGTAGAACAAATATGAAATAGGGGGCTGTGAGGTATTATTGAAAAATGAGGGGGTGATAAGTGATTTAGCTAATTATATTTTAACTTACATTAGTTTTGTGTGGTCTTCTATCATATCAAAATGGATATATCTTTTTAAATTTTTCTAATATGTTCTTTTTCTTATTTTGTTGCTCCTTTGGTTGGTTCTTTGAGATGGTGATCCACATCATGCACCAAAATAGTTGGTGAAAAATAATAAAACTTTGACCTCCTTTGCATTTATCATATCTCTCAGAATATTCCCAGTGAGAGCATCAAAAGAGAATTCAGTGATGTTGATAACTTGACTGAAGAGAAAATAGATGAATTGTTGCAACGCTATTTAAAGTGATTTCAAAGCAAAAGAAGTTGGAAGAAAATGGCTGGCCAACAAAGTGGATCCGCATATAAAGTCTCAAAAACAGCTCTAAATGCACTCACAAGGATTCTTGCCAAGAAGTACCCCCAAATTCTGCATTAATTGTGTACATCCCGGCTTTGCAAAAACCGATATTACTTGGAATACCGGGATCATAAGTGCTGAAGAAGCTGCAAAAGGTCCGGTGATGTTGGCATTGCTTCCTGATGCTGGCCCTTCAGGATTTTATTTTGAGCTTACATCAATATCGACATATGAATAAAATCATCCTCTTTTCGAAGACAAAAGAAATCAAAGTTTGCAAATGTAATGGTTTATAAAGCTTGTTTAAAGCTATCATTTCTTTCTTTCCATAGGTTTTTTTTGAATTATTCTGTTGTTACATTAATATAACTCTTTTTCAATGTATTCTATTTTACTTATTTAACTTGTATTAAGAATTCTATCTTTGATGTTGACGCACATGAATATGCAGATGATTTCTTAGAGAGTTAAGTTGTCTTATGGATTGATCTTGAATTTGGTTAGACAAGTGAAATTAAGCCATAAAATATCTGAAAAAGAAATATGTCATGTTACATGCAAAAATGTAGTCTAATTATTAGCTTAATCAGAAGAAACCTAAAATACTAATGAAGACACCAGGCTACTTCTGTTTTCCAGGAAACACAAATACTAAAATAATCATTTAGTGATTTTTCATAAAAGGAGAATGTCAGGAATCAAATTTTATGGTACAAACAATGTGTATTTATGAAATGTAAAATGTTAAAAAGCTATTAGAATATTAGTTTTGTTCTTAAGAAAGGGCATCAATCGAATGCCCATGAAAAAACAAGGTTCTTATTAATTTCTGAAGTTAATATAGCAGTTAAGGCTGGATTAGCAGCTTCATTGAATTGATTGCTAGAAATGTATCACTCATGTGCTTTGGTTACAAAATGTGATGAATTCTTCTTCAAATTTTATTTACTGACTGATTATAATTGTGGCATATGTACAAACTTTTGTAAATGTAATGGTGAACAAGGACCAGGAACTTGGTGTAGTTACAGTTGATTTAAATTTCTAGAAATCCTCAAGAAACCTTTTGCGGAATTCATGAACTTCTTTACTGTAAATGGAGGATATGTAATGTGCTTTCGACTGTTTGATCAATTGCTATAAAGTAAAGTTTTTCTTTGATCCAAACTCATTCAGGCCATGGGTGGCAATTGGCGGTAGCCTTCATATTTGAAAACTTCGAAGGAGAAATCCTCGAGCCTCATCAGTTCTTTGTTCAATATGAATCTCATTGTTTTGATTGCCAAGGTGTTGCTACCTAAGTTTTTTCCAAGTCAAAACTCATTCATGGTTGTTGATCAAAGTTTGTTCATGGTACTCATGTGATAGAGTCGAGGAATAAATTAAATGGAGGGAAAAAAGATCTTGTGCATGTATCTGTAACTTAGAACAAAACATGTGAGACATGACCAGTAAAAACGAACAAATCCAAATATTGAATTTGGGTACGGGAATTATCTTTGGTTTATTAAAAAGGTAGAAAAATTTTCATGTGAGGGCCTTCACGCCACTAGATAACCCGATGCCTTGCGCCCTCCTCGCGCTTGCAGCGGGGTTTCTACAGGAGCCTTAGGATGTTGAATCATATAGGATTGAAATGAGAAGCTACATTAAGAAAAGTATTAGAAGCTTGGATCCGGGTTAAGCGGTATAGCGGATCCGGGTTATATGAATATTTGTATATAAAGGGTTAGGGTTTGAAAAGTGTAATGATAAAATTAATGAGATTAATGAAAGTAGCAGCCCGGTGGATTCCGGCGATCTTCCTCTTCTTCTACCTACCTCTCTCCGGCCATCTCAGAGCCCAACTAATTCTATATGGTATCGAGGCTAGGAGATGTTTGAGGATCTTTGATCCATCGTTGAGTGGCTAGCGATGCAATGCGAGGAGGAGACACCTTTCATGGGTGAAGGTATGCTGTGTCGCGGTCGAGAATTTTGATTGAAGCGTCTCACAATTGGCTACTTGCAGTGAGGAGAAGGCGGATCTGCGGTACATCCTGGCGTGAGTGCCCGAGGTGGTACTTGGCTGCGTGAGGAGAAAATTTGTGCCGAAGTGCAATGTTGGTATTTGTCTGCGGGGAGACAAGGAGGCTTAATGCAGCTTGGCATCTGGCGTGTGAGGGAAGCGGACACTTTGATCTGTTCTTTGCGGAGATGTCTGTCTTTGGCTTGACTTCAAATCGGGGAGCGATCTGCGAGGGAGGCCTTGAGGAGGGAAGCTGGGATCTTGTATGAGCTATTTTGAGCAAGATTCTAGGAAAAATTTTGGAAATTTGGAAGCGTTGATTTGAAGCACTCTTTGGAGCGTATGCAGTTTTCTTTTCACTCACAAAGAAAACCCCGGCTCAGCGCCCTCGGACTCCATAGCGGCGTGATCAAGGTCGTCCAATTTGGTGGTGTGGTGTTCTTGGAAGGTGCTTAGGCGTCGTGATGGCGACTCGATTCTGACTCGAATATGAAGGATCTTTTTGAGGAATTTGTGAGGATGTTGAGCGAAGGTGAAGCGGATGCCTCGTCGATGGAGATTGTCTGGCGGCTTGACTGAGATAGTCGCGGGCACGGGAGTTGATGCCATGATGATAGAGAGTGCTACAATTGCGGGAGAAAGGGGCATCTGATTTCTGATTTATCACAACAGCGTAATCACAGTGGCGATTAAATGCTTTGGAGGTGGAAGCGAGGAGGGGCCTATAGAGGTGCTTGGCGTGGAGGAGGCCGTGGTCAAGATCGTCTTTGGTACTAAAGCCAACTTACGATTCTTGATGAAATTCGGAATTTATTTGAGATGTCGGCTAGCGATATTCTTTGAGTTGGAGGAGTTGAGAGCGATTGAAGGTGAGGGTAGGAAGCTCGAGGCAAAGGTCGGGGCCACCGCGGGATCTTGTTTTGACCACTTGCTTTGTAACTTTGCCAACTATGCCCATGCGAATCTGAGCGGGTATTCCGGCTCGAGCACTTGCATCTACAAACAAATGGCATGTAGAATGGATTGTAGACTCGGGAGCTTCTAGGCATAATGCGGGTGCATGTAGTGAGTTTGCATCATATTATTCACCATATAGAAGCGTCCTCGTAATAGAGACCCCGCGTCCAAAGCTAGCGATGGGACTTCTCGACCCATGAGAGGGATTGGCTTTCGGTCAAATGCACTTCATCAATCACCTCTGTCTGTCTTGCATGTTCCCTCGTTCCCGTTAATCTTCTCTCGATTAGCTCTATTATTGACGGATTAGGCGCTTGAAGTTCTCTTTTGGTATGAATCATGTCTTTTTCGGGAGAAGCGAGCGGGAGGAGACTTAGGGGTTGGCACCGAGGCGTGATGGACTTTGGTACTTGGATCCGGGGAGTGTTGATCTTTGCTCTGCTGTACTGGCGTGTGTGGGGGAGTAGAAGGCTGCGGTGCTTTACTCCAACATTGTCGTCTAGGTAAAGCCTTATCTTTGAAAGCTTACGTAGAGTTGCAGCGAATTAATGGACAAAGTGAGGCGGAGTAAACTTGTATGTGATGCTTGTGAGTTTGCTTGCAGCGTACACGTTCTACTTATTCTAAGCATTGGTCTTGAAGTGTTGAACCATTTGCTCTTATCCATTCGGATGTATGGGGGACCGTGCCCAGTTGTTTGTCCGATTGGATTGAGGTGGTTTGTGACCTTCATTTATTGTTATTCTCGCGTAGCGTGGATTTATTTGATGAAGCGGAAGAGTGAGGTGCTTTGGTGTTTTCAAGACTTACTGCGCTGTGTGAAGACTCAATCTGAAGGTTAGTTATACGGTGACAATGGGCGAGTATGTTAATAAGGATTTTGCATCGTTCTTGTCATTTCGGGGATCTTGCATGAACATCTTGCCCGAGATCGCTTTTGCCCAATGGGGTGTTTGGTATGAATAGACATCTATTTGGAAGTCATGGCCTTCTATCATGCTACGATGAATGTGCGAAAGATCCTATGGAGAAGGCGGTGATAGCCGGTACTTATCTAAATGACCTTGGCGCCTTCGAGTGTTAGGAATAGAAGACACCATGCGAGATGCTCTGGGTGAGAACAAGTTTATCATCCCTCCTCTGATTGTTTGGTTGTATGCTTTGTCGGAGATCATAGGCCTTGGTGGGGAAGTTGGACCCTCGGTGTGAAGTGTGTATTTGTTGCAGAGTACTCTTGTAGCGGAAGGGGTTATAAATATACTTTGGAGACCCATTTGGCGTCGACTATTTGTGAGTATGGATGCTGACCTTGGGGAGTGGAACGCTCTATGAATTTGTGAGAAGGGAGACGGACTTGGCTTATCTCTCTTTGAGAGATTAAAACCTCTCCTAAGCAGCGGCTTGAAGTCTTGGTGGTCGAGTAGAGGGGAGAATGCATTGGGAGATGTGATTTATTAGGGAAAAGCTTACTCACAGAGTGTCCTGCTGAAGATATAGAAATATATGGATCCCAGTACGATGTCAAAATAGTGAAAGATCGAGATGGCCCCATTTGGAGTATGTCCAGAGATGTGAAAATGTTTGAAAAACATGTTGAGCGTAGTGATAGTAACCACTTTGGACGACACGGACAAAGGAGAATTAGAGAAGATTAATATTGAAGAAGGAGACAAGCAGTGTTGAGGAGGCATGGAGAGCAACGAGGTTAGAAGAAGGAGTGAAGGTGTACAAAATAGGGCGGAATGGAGGTGTCGGGGGCATGGAGAAGCGGCCTGGTACGCGGCTTATGTGATACTGCACACTTTCCTCGATGGAGATTGATGGCAGTCCACGCCACTTTGCAGCGTCAGGCCGTCCTGATGCCTCAGTTAGCACTTGCTTCCTGAGGTCCTTCCAGATGCCACTACGAGTCGGGTGGTAATATCTCTATTTCTCTTAATTTGCCTATACCCGCCCGTATTGAGAACCTCGAGCCAATCTTTGGAAAACCTCAGAAGCTAAGAGCTAGGATTTAGCTTTGAGAATGATATTGCTAACTTTGTCTCTTATTCTTTATTTATCTCATCTAGCTTTGTCTGAAACTTTTCGTGAGTCATTCTGATCGATTACCCGAATTAGCGGCGTGAGTGGCAAAGCAAGATCCTAAGTGGCGAGGGTCTTATGTCACGTAGGGAACTCGAGCCTTGGAAAAGAGATAGAGACGTGGGAACTTGTATCTCTTCCAAGCTGGGAAAAAGGCGGTTAGGTACATGTAAGTGGGTGTTATGCTGTTTTTGTGAAAAGCAAAAGCTCACGAAGGGAGAGATTGGCCAGTAGTCTGAGAAGCAAGGTTTGTTGCGAAAGGGGTATAGCCAAACTTATGGGATTGACTATGATGAAACCTTTGCTCCGATGCCTAAAGATATGAAAGCTTTTGGTGAGGACTTTGATCTCATGTCTGCAGTGAACTGGTTGGCCAATTTCTACGTGGATGGGCGTCCGAAAATGCACCTTCTTGCATTGGAGATCTACAAAGAGGAGGTGTATATGGAGATTCCTCACAGCTTTACTACTCCTTGTGAGGCAGGTTAGGAAGGTGTGTAGGTTGAAAAAGTCCTTATATGGGTTGAAAAACGATCACCTTTGAGGGCATGGTTTGACAGTTGGTTGACGTCTGATGTGTGGTACTCGGCTATATCACGCATTAGTGGGGATCATCGCATGCTGTCTTTACAAACACTCCAAATCCCATTGTCGTAATTACACGGGTACATGCATGTGGATGGCATTTGTTATTACAGGGAGATGATCTTTGAGGAGATCTCTCACCTAAAGCGAGAGGTACAGGTAAAGAGTTTGAAGTAAAGGATGCAGGTCAACTAAGATATTTCCTTGGTATTGAGATTCTGCAAGGTCTCCTAAAAGAGGAATAGTGCTCTCTCGGAGGAAGTATGTTGGACGGACTTACTGTTCGTGAAGCAGGGGAATGCTTGGGAGTGTAGAGTAGCTTACACTGTTTGATTGAGCCCAATCATGAGTTATGTGCCCAACTGTCGGTAACTCTGACGAACAAAGGCGCTATACGAGAGACTTGTTGAGTACGTCTTATCTACTTATGCCACACGAGACACATTATTGCGTATCTTTGTGAGGGCAATTGTGAAGTAGATATATGCACGATCAAAGGGGTTGGCATTACTAGGCGGAATTATCTGAGGATTACGAGATACTTGAAGGGAAGCAGGAAGGGTCTTTAGTTCAGAGTCGTGGACACTTGGATGTGGAAGGATATTGCGATCTTGGGGTGAAGTGGGAACTACTTGGATAGCGGGGAGATTATACTCCGAGATTCGCATGTCTTTGTTAGGGGGTAACCTTGTGTGTTGGCGCGAGTATGAAAAGCAAAGAGGTGGATTTACCCGGTCTGGTGAGGGGCGAATCTCTGAGACTATGGCGGTAAGTGCATGTGAAGGATGATTTGGATGCGGGTTTGTTGTCGAATGGGGGTTTGTTTAGAGGGAGTGCATGGAAGGTCGTGTGACAGCGAATCAAGACGATGTGTGCTAACAATCCACATACGAGCCTTGATCGCACAAACTATGTTGAGATTGATCAACTTCTTAAATTTAGGAGAGGTTGGATGATGGAGTTTGTGAAGTAAATTATGTGCATTCCTGGCGGACAAGCTGATTCTTTAGCTAAAGGATTAGGTCCTGAGAGTGTGTTAAAGCGTGTAACAAGATGGGAATGATTGATATCTATCGGCCGATGCTTGAGGGAAGTGTTAAAGAAAAGTATTAGGCTTAGCGGATCCGGGTTAGCGTGATATGATCCGGGTTATATAGATATTTATTGTATATAAAGGGTTGGGGTTTGAAAAGTGTAATGATAAAATTGTGAGATTAATGAAAGTAGCGCCCGGTGGTTGCAGGCGTCCTTCTACTATACACCTACCTATATAGGCCGTCTCAGGCCTGACTAATTCTACAAGAACGCACATAGATATAAACTACGATAACTGACCCTCCATAATATTATATTAATTCTCGAAGGACGAGCTAAACACCAACAATACACTTAACCCAACGATAATATTAAAATATTTAAAATTAAAAATTAAAAAAAAATAGAGCCTGGCATGAGCTGGACCAATTAAACTAAAATAATTTTTAATTCTTGACCATTCTAATAAACTGATAAAATTATTTTTTATTAATAATATTAGTGATTGTCTAAAGTTATAATTTTTAGTAAATCTTATGGTTCAGAAATCAGTAGTGCACTTAATCCCAAGATAATATTAAAATATCAAAAAATTAAAATAAAAGAAAGAAACATACCTGGACTGATACTTGAAAAAAATAGATTTTGTCACTCTGTCCAGAAAAACCTTAAATCTCACCAGAAACAGATATGGAGGAAACCATCTGCAGACCAAACTCAAAAAGGTATTGAGATTTCTCAACTATTTTTGATGTTTGGATGTTC